>CM062829.1:26682119-26895557 GCA_031772345.1 Himalopsyche anomala
ACTGATAGGAATATATATACATATTGTACAATATATTGCTGTTTCTGCTGAACAAAGTAAAATTATTAAGGTTTCAACAAAGAATAGGTTATAGAAATACGAAAGGAATTTACAAATAAAGATACACAATATAAATAAGTGACACTTAATTGACTGTCATTAAAAAAAATTAAACCTCTTACTAATAAATGATACTAATATTTCATAATCGCATCAAAGCTTTATTAACAACTAGCTGGCCCGACGAACTTCGTACCGCCTCAGAATCAATAAATGTTGTGTTGGCTAAATTAAATTCAGTTGAATGAATACTCAAAATGAATTAAGTTCAATAATTGTTCAAAATTCAAAATGAAAAGTATTTAAATTACATTGATGTTATTCACGTGGTACAGTCGATAGATTTAAAGTAATGCAGTAGATCAACGATTTGATTTTGAATTGTGAAGTTTAAATGATCCATATGTTTTTTCTTAGCCCCAAGAATTGCTCGTTCACTCGACCAATTGCGATTTTTGTGATTAGATGTTTGGGAACATTTTGTTGATGAAGCCGTCCTTCGTTGAGACGAAATTGCAAAAATTCGGTGGAATCGAAATCAATCCGTTTGATTCGTCAACAGGAACACGACCGTTACAGATAGTCAGCAAATGCTTGGAGAAATCTGCGGCAGATGGTCGTTTAGAAATACAACTCGCATGTTTGTCGTTAACTGAAGTTTCTTCAGATAGCGCCACAGAGTCGATGTTTTAAGGCAAGCGTTTATTTCATCGGCATCGGTCGATCTTGAAATGACTGGTAGTATTTGGCGAAAATCGCCAGATAGTAGAATCATTGCGCCTCCAAAACATTTTGAGTCATTGCGCTGATCTTTCATAGTTCAGTTAAGTGCTTCCAATGCGGAGGAAAAATAAGCCACCATTTCCCTCATCAATTGCCTTCATTAAAGTATCGTACACTTTCTGTTGGGGGTTCAACAAAGGTACATTCGTTCGAAGTGATTGGTTCAATGCATCTCGATCATATTCATGTTTATGTTCCGATTCTCGATTGAAAGCGTCGTTCATTCTTTGATCTGGCGACGCATCATGCAGCGCATGAGGTAACACATATCTTCGATCAAAAGCAACGCCTGGTTATGTATCTCCTCATTCACCTCGAGATCGGGATTCCCTGAACTGACGCGAATTTGGTGTAAAGTGTCTTCGGACATGTCATTCTTGTACTTGTTCCACAGTTCTCGTAGATTCAATGGGAAGCATATCAAAATAATGATAGCAAATAATGTGCGTATCTGACTTGGAGATGCAGAAACAATTGCTTCAGCGATTGTCATGTCCCAATGAGTATAGTTTTTAAGCAAATTGAGCTATTGACATGCAGCACAAAATGTTGGGCATACTACGCCATTGACAGTTCGAAGTGATTCAATGATGTCGACCCGAAGGGAATTATTGGTTTTTTTTCAGATTTTTCATGTTCACAGAACTGAAAGACTCTTAGAAAACCATTCCGAGCACTCTTACGAATTGGTTTAGAAGTACTTGGCATAGCTAGTACCTCTTTATTTCACTGTATTTTAAATAATAAAATTACATCTTCACAATGTTGACAAACGACTACTTTGTTTGACAGTAACTGTCAAACAAAGGCCGTTGCTAAGGAATGTGTTGGTCTAGGATAAATTTGTTCTCAATGCATGTCACAACATAGTGACAGGGATCTTTTCAAAATTATTCAAATAATACTTTTTTATAATTTTACGAAAGTTCATTCTAAATTTTCATATTTTTATATTACGAAATGATATAAATTCTCAATATAACAAAAAACGCAACATTTTCCAAATCTTCAATATTATATTTATGAGATTATCTTACATTAGAAAAAAAAAATATTTTTTTGTTTAATGTTCTACACATGGTATGGTTGTTTTCTAACAATAAAATTAGTGATCAGAGTTTGTTCAGTTTTCTTTTTCGATAATTAATTGGTTATGCAGTTTGTTATACCCAGGGATTTTTTTACCCTGTAACGCGGCGGAACGGCGTTCCGGCACCTTTTTTTCTCGAAATTTTAATAAATGTTTAATTTTATTTTTTCTATTTTTAAATATGTATATTTTGTTTTATTTTCTAAGCATTATATGAAAAGCCGTTCTATTAAATTAAAGTAATTAATTCTATCAAAATGATATTCGAATATATAATAAATAATATACCTTCTTAGAAAATGCTCGAAAAAAGTGCGTTCCGGCACCAACAAAAAAAAGCACTGGTTATACCCATATATAATTTTTTTAAAGTTATCGTTGAAACTTGAATGCGCGATCAGAATTTTAATCATTTAGAAAGAAATGATCTTCTAATTTACTGAAAAGTCGGAGACCTTCTTCAATTATTTTCGCAGTGAATGATCGCAGAATTTCTTTCAGTTCGTCATTGTTTTCTGGTTTTTTGTCAATAATTAAATTTAAATTATTGACATCTTTGTCACTTATAGCTTTATCTGGAAGTAATTCGTCGATATAATTTTCACTTAAGGTATCAAGCCTTTCTTCACCAAGCTCGTGTGCTAAAGTAATCATTTCAGCTGATATTACCGATGTTTCAATGGTTTTATCGACTGTAACACACCTAAGTAGTGGCCTTAATTCAGCGATGGCAGGTGCAACATGATTTAAACAGTCCGAAATCGTATTTTTTTTCAAATGTCGGTTGTGTTTATGATTCTCTCTATTCTATCCAAAATACAACGATATATGCTCTCAATGTAATATTTAACATTTTTATATATCGTAAAATATGGTACATTTTAAAAAATGCATTTCTAAAAAACCGCATTACTTTGAAATTGCATAAAAACAGGATTGACTGTAGATGGGGATCAAAAATAAAATAATGATTTGATAGTATTCAATAACAATATAATATACATGAAAAGTATACTGATTTTTTTTTACATACTTTCTGATTTTATGTACTTTCATTCGTCTTTTCACATTTCAGTATATATTTTAGCGACGGTGATGAACATGAAACATAAATTCCTAAAAGTTTTTTTTTTAAATGGATATTGAAGATTTAGTTTCGAAATTCTGACACGTTCGTCCAAGTTCGTCGGTACATCTCTAATTCAAAGTATGAAACAAATGAATTTTACAACCAACGCCGCCTAGTGTATTAAGCATAAACTGCATACGTCATGTTCCGCGTTCGATTCGAAAAATTTAAAAAAACGTATTGTACTGAGATATTTATTTTCTTTGTAATTTCTTTTTCGTGATATTTTTCCGATGTTTTAATGCTTATTCTGCTATTCTAGGCCCATACAAATTTAATAAAGCAAAGATCATTGAAAACCGTGGTCTAATTCTCGAGATATACGTGGTGTAAATAACCCCACTTTGTTTTATATATATAGATTAATTTTCTTTATTTTGCAGATTGACCCACCTCGATAAAAGATAATTTGAAGGTAAGAAATTCACATATAATTAATTATATGTATATATTTTACTTTTTTATCATTTTTTTAGCCATGCTAAACTTAAAATTTTATTTTTTTACGTAAATTTGGTGGTTTGTCGATCATTCCATTTGTATTTAAAACAATGAATACTATGAAGAAAGCATTACTGAGCCTATCCTTTACCTTTTTTTATTTATTTTATCTATATGATAGATAATTTCATGGAAAACTATGATATTCAATCAACAACATTATCATTTTTTTGAAAACAACTATTTTTAACTTGTAGTTTAGTAATTTCCAAAGACGTTAAAAGTGATCAATAACTGACATTCTATTTTGATGATAAAACAATTTTCTCTGGAGGTTTTTGTATTGAAAAGCAATCATTTTCCCTCTCTAAGAATAAAAAACGATCGAATATTTTCTTCCCCTCGGGATTGTTTCAAGAAAATTCTACCCGTTCGCCATGTTTCAAAATTATAACCTTATACAATGTGATACAAAAATTCGTATTTAATACAGTGAACGCTCATCAATTTTACAGAAAAAAAATAATACAGTTAGTTATCAATAGTTTATAATATTTTTATCGTCCTTTTCTAAAAGTCGTTTACCGCTACGTTATCAAGCTTTTTAAGCATAGTTTTTAACAATGATTGAAGAAACAAAAAAAAACACTTATTTTAATGTGTTTTCCCGACTTCTGAATTGACAGTAAGCAATTGATTGAAGTTCTATAACAAAGAAATTTGATAATCACGGAAAATTTGCTTAGTATTGTTACCTAATGTTTTTTGTCAGTATGTTTTTTTTCTCATACTTGGACAACTTAATAAATCAAAAAACTATAGCATAAAAAAAAATCAATCAATGGTCGGCTGTGTGGTGGTTCGAATCCCAGTACGAAAAGTTTTTATAGATTGATTTTTCCATCGATTTATTGATTTCTGTTCGAAGGCATGAATGTATGTGATTTTTTAAATTTCCCCGTTTCACCCATCTTATCTTAAATAACCGGGCCGTAGTGAGAGCGATTAGCTAACCAGTAATCCTGTCTTAACCTCATCCTTCTATCCATACTTTCTAAGAAAGACTTAGCAACTGAGTAACTACTAGCAGTTCTGGTAGAAATTTTTCTATAAAGTACAAAGAAATATTATGTTTTTATTAATATAATGCCTTTCCAACAAGTCACTTTTAGGGTGTTCACTGTCAATACTTGGTGGAAAGGCATTATATTAGTAAAAACACAATATTCCTTTGTACTTCATTCCACTTTATTAATCTGAGATGAGTTTTTAATTATATGTTAGATGTGTTAAACATTTAATTTTTGTGTTATTTTAGAATCACTTTTAATGTAATTGGTAATTTCTTTTCAATGCCAATTGTTGTTTATACCTGTTCATTTTTGTATAAATAGCATGGTTAAGTTATATTTCTTATCAGTTGACGATGCTCGTAATGAGCGAAACCGGTCCTGACATATTAAATAAAGTGGAATGAAGTACAAAGGAATATTGTGTTTTTACTAATTTCCAACAAGTATTGACAGTGACCACCCTTAAAGTGAGAAACTCTTCTGTTAAGATAAAATTCAATATTCTCTACATTGAGAGTAGACATAGTTAAAAAAATATATAACTGCTTATAATATTTAATAATTATAAACATAATTTCATATAATTAATTATAATGTATATTGGCTTTCTCATCAAAGTGTTTTTGTATACTCTGCGGTTACATGATATTGTATGAACCATTCTCTCGTTTACCCTCTTTGTTATATATATTTCACTCTTAATTGTCTAACTGATGTTAAAATAATAGAGTAGCGTATTTGTTTATTCCTTTTGTACGATCCGTGAGAATAATTTTACGCTTCGTTTGACAAAGCCACTACGATGTTTCACTAAGCAATCTCGATAAACCATACAATAAAACCATTAACCAACGGATTTACTATACTATAATATTTTACGTATTTGTTGTATCAAATATTATAAAACTTATAAAAATAAATATTTTGTTATACATAATTTGTTCTGCTAAGTACTTAATGGCAATTCGATCAAATAATCATTGTTCCACTCGAAATTTGCAGCTGTTGATAGACTAAATAATGACTTTCTAGGAGACCGCCCGGCCTGTCAAAAAAAAATAGTCAAATTTGTATATTTACTAAAAAAATACATCAGCCTCCTGACGTTGTAAAGTAGTCAAAGAGGCCCTTAAACTAAAAAAAAATGAGACCCCTGCTCTTGTTCATACCTTTAGTTTTGAATCGTTAAGTTCAGTCTTCTGATTTAATCGAAATTAAAAAATGTTTTGTTTTCATTTATTTACAAAATAATATTTTTATTTATAAGATTTTTAAGTCTAATTTAAAAGTTAAAATTTTCCGTCTCATACAAGAAGTAAGATTAAAAAACTTGACGTGTAAATCACCTTGTTAATCACCTAACCTAACCTAACCCTACATTTCTTCTTTCTTCCGTTTTGTCAGATTTTTTAAAATGTCTTTCACCCCATGCTGAATCCTCAGTTGTATGATTTAAACGGATTTGAATCCCTATGACCTAGTTACTTAAACCTTTTTTCGCTAAGCCTATTTTCTATGGCCCAATAACCCCCAACAAAACTTACCACCTCTCTGCCACATGAATCTCTTCTTTAAATCATGGCTTAGATTTTAAATCGTGTAATCTTTTAAGCAATATCTGAAGGTTTATTATGTTCTTTCCTTTGCCACAATGTTCAACAAATTGTGCCATTTTTATATCTAGGCGAATTTAGTTGTGTTTTGCTTCATCATGAAACATTTTTCTGACTGACTGAATTGAACTATCTTTAATAGGGTAAAAATATTAAAGTATTTCAGTTTAACAGTTTTTTATATGTTATACGTTGATAGCTATTTCGGCTTTCGCCATCGTCAGAACTATGCTTTAAACGTAAATTTTCTCAGCTATATGTACTAGCTAAAAATAGATATACAATGCATCATATTATTCACTAACATACTAATTCAAATTCTAAATACAATTACAATTAGAATTTGAATTAGTATGTTAGAGTGAATAATATGATGCATTGTGTATCTCTTCTTAGCCAGTATATATAGCTGAGCAAATTTATGTTTAAAGCACAATAAAATGGAGTTCTACCAAGTAAATGCCAAATCAATAAATATCCTTAATTTAAATACTGATTCAAATTATTAATCATACAAATTCGAGCCCAGCATGTCAAAATATTGACTGTTATTTTAATTTATATGTATTATTGGAAATCTCATATTATCTCTATTAAATGTTTACTATTTTGGTAATTAATTTTTCATAATTATTTTATATGAATTCTGAATTACCGTGGTGTTTGAAATTATACTTTTTTATTTGTATATTTATCATTTTAAGGTATGGAAAGTCTCATGGTGAAAGAAAAAAATAATTTACGTTCAACGCATGCATATTGACTGTACTGATTTACGGTTGCGAGTCATGGTACCTTTCGAAAGTAACCGTATACATACTGTGCTTTAAAAATAGATGCCTGCGGCAAAAATTATGGATACAGCTGTCTTATTTTGTCAGGAACACGAAGATAAGAGAGCGAACTAGCCAGCTCTTTATTACATCCAAATTTTTAAAAAAAAATCGTCAATAAACCTAGCTGATGGACATGTTCTGGGAATGCCCCAAGAAAGTGAAACCTGCCTGTCTTTTCTACGGAACACTGGGGTGACCTGGGAGAATGCAAAGAGACTGACGCGGGATATAAAATCTTTGGGAAACCGTGTGGTGACCATATGATCTGAATAAGGAGCGGATATTCGAGGGTATTACTTGCAAACCCGGTTCATTTAAAAGTTATTGAAACATGAACCATGAATATATATATATTTTTTTTACCGTGTCCGCTCCCAATGTGGAGCATATGGGCTCCTAATGGAGTTTATCTCGACATAAGTGTTTCTACGAGAATTACGTGTTACTCAGTTGCTCAACCTCTCTTTTTCCAAAGAGAGTAGGAATAGAAGAAAAGGGGTAGGACAGGACTAGTGGTTAGCTAATCGCTTTCGATACGCCCTGTTCATAGGATGGGTAGGAGGAGGAAATTCAAGACATCACATGCATCCATGCCTTTGAACGAAAATTCATAAATCGATTGAAAAATCAATTTATAAAACTGCCCGTACTGGGATTCGAACCCGTGACCTTCGTAGCGGTAGCCAACGACGTTGACCACTCGACCACACAGGCGGCGAAATTTAGTATATACAAATATTTTTCTTTAATTATTTTTTTTATTTACACTGTTCAAAATGAAATTCAAGTTTCATTTTAAACCATTTTTGATTAAACCGTGTTTGCATGTAATACCATTATTTAATAGGTTTAATAATGAAAATTCTTGAAAAAATATATACATGGCACAGATAATTTCATGTTTACTGTAGATGTGTCTTATTTAAGAATGAGAAACATGCTTCATATTATACCAAAACAACATATTAATTTGAATATTTAAAAATAATAAGATTCCGAGCATCACTCCCTGTTAACGCATCCAGCGGCTTACTGGGGATCCAATAATAAATATATGTATCAGCTATGCATGTGAAGCAGCCGGTGACTCTCAAAAGTTACATTCCATATTGTGTCTAGCAAATTTATATGATCGTTATTATCCCGGGGAATATTGTTGGACGAGAGTCAGGCACGATTTCCATAAATACAAAACCAATCGTTTTGTCCTAAATGCATGGTACCCATGGAATACGTGCACTTCCTGCAAGCGATCTCAAATGCACTTTACTTGCATACGATCATATTTCTCCGTGTGACAATACTCTTATTCATATTCTAACTTCTCCTGCATATAAATAGTATCGAATCCTTTCGGGTACGCAAAATATTATCATCTTTCGTGTCGTATTTTAACAAACGTTATTTGCATAGATTTATTAGTGACTTCTGACTTCTGTAGGCATTCTGTAGGTTCTAAAAAACTGAAAAATCTGTAGGCATTCCCATGGATTAATCCATTTCGACAGCAGAGGCCTTAAACTTAGTGATGCATTTATGTTTTACATAATCACGATACATTTATTTACTGAACATCAGTTCAAGTTCATCAGTGTACTTAAACCCAAGATGCGAAACGCTAATCTTGGTCGTTTGAAAAACAGTTGCTGGCGGCGATTACATATATGAACGATATCGAAGTATTACTGGAAGCTCAAGCAATATATTAAATCATATTGTCAACAGATTTACCATTTGTTTTACAAATTTAGATTCGATGAAGTGCTTAGTGAAATTTCATATTAATTTGATCGTTCAATTGTCCCGCCGCCAGATGAATTTGTCACTAAAGAACCGTGTCGCCGTTTGGCTCTTCAGGCGATCAAGTGCACGATGAAGCTTGAACCTGACGTTCAGTTCAGTTCAAGTTCATCGTGCACTTTAACGCCTGAAGATGCCGAAAGTCGAAACCAGGCAGCTTCAGTGACAATATATTTGGAGTGTACAATATTTCAACGATCAGTTTACCATGTTGAAATAACCTACTTTCGAATGGCGCAAATTTTTCTTTAAGCCCGGATGTTAGAACCCGGCTTAAAAAAAACCGTTAAACCCTAGTGACAATCTAACAAACGTCATTCATGCATATCCATATATGTCATTGCTTGATAACAATTCTTTACTATAAAACCAGTAATGGTTGGTTGAGTATCTATCTCCAATTGCAGCTGAAATATTATTCCTAATAAAATTCTCGTTTTATTTTGAAAATGACTATTATATTTACGCCTTATGCTGAAATTTGCGTTATGTTTCTTGATAATAAAAAAAAACTCCTCGCTATTCAGTCAATGTCTTTCCAACATAAATTATGCATTATTTTTAACGTGTTCAATTATTCAACATAACGTTACTTATCGGGTCAATGGAGTATACTCCATATCAATTATGTTCTTAAATTTAATGCCATTACCTTCTGACATAACAAATTGTTCATCTCAAGAGTACAATCGTTCATGCACTTCCCTCGCTTTCCTAATAATAAAAATTCATTTAGATCAATCTGGGTTATTTTAGTCCACTGACCTTTCTCGGAATGACCTTATTATCAAGTTATTTTTTCTCTCCTTTTTTTATTTTACTTCATGTTATTTGATAATAAATAACAGAATATAATATAGAAAAAAAAACTGATTTTAACGTGTCGGAAAGCTCGTCCCGAGGGATAAGTCTTGACTTTGGTTTTTTATGCACTAGTAATTTTATAACAGAAAATAAAATTCATATTATTTATGACGCACTTCTTCTTTTTTTCTTGTACTAATATTAAGATACGAAAAAATGGTTTCTTGTAAGATTTCTTAAAAACCCTAATCAATCATCAACGCCATCTGTGATGATGAATATATGGCATTTTATCACTTTATTTATCTTATCTATTTATGATTCAGTATTCAAGAAATATTAACTACCTAAAAAGCTTACGACAAACGAATTTTTGAAAGCGATGTTATTCAGAATTTTAACTTTTTGAACGCGGCTAAGAATATAAAGAACATAGCCCGTACGCGGCCCTTTTTTTCGAATTTGTAAATACTTATTTTTTAAGTTTCTCGAAATGTTAATTGACATATATAGTATTTTATATCATAGTTTCGGTACAATGGTCAAATAATCATCCCTTATAAAATTGGATAGTGACGCTATTTTACACGTGAACTGAGAACACCGTCACCATCGGGGATTAAATAATATTTCTCGGAACGTAATCATTTGCGACCGTAATCAGCACCCGTTATAAATTATTATAATTAAACAGCCTATTTAATTACCGTCAACCATGTATTTTGACACGAATAAAACGATTGGCGACGGCCGCCGTTTTGTTGATGTGTTTGGCAGGGCTCCGCAAAAATGATATTTTAGCCTGTATGCCTATTTTTTCTTCTTAATCCAATAAATTACACTGATAATTTACATTATTTAATACTACATTCAAATAATTTGAGCTCTAAATGATATAGAGCTCCAATGCTCACGGGTGCTATAGCAGCCGTCCGTACACTGGCTTTGTCAGGTCGGACTGCTATAGCAGTCATCCGTGGTCTAAACGTTAAACCCTATCGAAGGCATTGTTTTATTTTAAAACATTTATTCCTTAAGCAAATTTTAACTTTTAACTACACGTGTAATGTATGTCATGGATACGCCTTTTTATTTAAATTTGTTTTGTATAAAAAACACTGTTCAATTTCCTATCTACCAATAATGCTCGTCATGAGCGAAACCGGTCCTGATCTTGATTAATTAAAGTGGAAATATGTACAGAGTAATATTGTGTTTTTTTTAATAAAATCAAATCTATTGAAAAACTAGTCATAACTCAAATAAAATCTCGTGAACATACACTGTTGGTAGATTGGTGAGTAATATATGTATTGAGAATCGAATCCGTGACAAGACTGGTGACAGCCCTATTCGGACATTGTACTGCGGAACACGTAGTGTATTAAAAAGTTTGGAATTTTTCCAATCGTGCAGTAAAATATGTGAGCACTCCTGCGATACGATGCTCGCCTCTTTTCAAATTTATAATATTCACGGGCGAAAATCCAGCGAATCAAAAAGTCCGTTGACAACGCAGGGCTGTTCAATACGATTTGCATAGTATAATTCTTTTGTATTACTTCCATGTTTATTTAATACTAGCCGGTTCCTGGCAAGCGTTGCAATGCCACTAAAAGAAAGTATTTGTGTTTTAATTGTGTTTATTGAAGTGCATGTTTTCTTTTTTTGTCTGTTTGACTTCTATGGTAAGTTGAATATTCCTACTGTAAGTTGAATGCACCATAACCTTCGCGCAAGTGCAAGCACACGTTGTCAAAATGAACTGTATGGCAGACATACATACATTGATTTTTATATATAAGACCTACTGTAAGTTAATTTTACTATGCCTCTACCCTTCCCGAAGATGCAAGCAAAAAGTTTTTCAACGTTTTATTCCAATCGTATGAGCGGTGTGGCAACGCATAAAATACGAACAAACAAACATTTATTTTTATATATTACAATCTCATAATTAGATGATCAGGACTTGGTAAATCCCATATAAAATAAAAGTGAAATTCGTACAAATGAGTGTTTTATTTTTGTAATATACATAACGTCTTCCAACCAAGTATTGACAGTGAACATCTTAACACTCGAATACCGAAACGTCGAACATAGGATCGAAGAGGGATTGGGTACAAAGTGACCCCAGACAAATTTGAATAATATTTGAATTGCATTGATTGAGTTATCATTGTCGATTACAACACATATCAGCTAGCTATTATTGATATTAAATGAATGTTGTAATGAGAATATACCGCATAGGAACTTAAAGGTTAAAAGTAATTATTTAATACTATTGAATATAAGCAGGAATAATCAGTTTGCGGAGTTTTTTTATACGGATATTCTCGAAAGGAAGAATCACCTAACCCAAACTATTCGCGATGTACGTGTGACCTGATCTACTTTTTCGTAGACTTAAAATATGTCTTCAGCGAAGAAGTCATTTTTAACTTCAGTAACTTTTGCTTGTTACTACTGCCATCTAGTGGCATTTTCCCGCCTGAGATATGTTGTAACATAAAAATAATAATAGCGCCAAATCACACTGACAACTACCTTCAATTTCACTCTGGTGGCACATATCTGAACTAAAAATATCTCGTCGCAAGGAAATTCAGTCCTGCATTTTATACGTGTTTAAAAATAATGTTATGAAAATTCGGTTCATTTTATGTCAGAACTTATCAATTATTCGTGTGAATGACAGTGTTTAGAGAAGGTTGACAAGTATCTACATTTTAGTATGTCTGAATGTTCACAATAATGTTTGAGGCTAGATTGAAATAAAAATCATATTTACGGCTTGATGTTTTAATAAAATGGGTAAACAATTCGCTCAGATCTAAGATGACCAAAGGAATTAACTTGAATAAAATAAAATCCACCCATGTCAATGGATAAAAAACATGAATATGGCTTTTCATTCTACGAATTCATAGAGACTAAATTAAATTGAATTATTTCCTAATTGATCGACATTTTTACGATAATAAATATAGATCTGTTAAAATCACTTTTGTTAATAAATTAATGGCATAAATATGAGTCAAGCTCAATTTATACTGAAATATTCTAAATGACTTCGAATGGATTGATTGAAATGTCATTTACTTGGTAGAACTCTATTGTAATATGGTTAAAAAATAACAAAGTATTTATTTCTACACCTAAATTTAATATTAATTGATGGCTATTTCGGCGAATGCCTTTATCAGAATTATATTGCTATCAACTAATTTTAAGAAAATGTAGTACTTCATATTTTGTTATTTTATACCTTATTACTTCGAATGGAGCTGTTAAAAAAAATGTTTTTTAACCGTATTGAGTATCAATATGGAACAAAAAGATTGCACGACAAGTGATTGTAAGCAGCAGCTTAACCTCCAAAGACGTTACATGTGTTTGTGTCTCTACTTATTCAAATATGGTTTATAATGGGAAAAAAGTACGGATACATGAAAATTTTACGAATCATGGCACATCACACTTTATTACGATATATTAACAAAACGCTTAAAATGCATTTTAGTATAAACAGTTACAATTATTTATTTTTATATTTAAGTAGTTTTAGATATGTTAACATATTTGCATGACATATAAGCGGGTTCGTGGCGAGGTGAGGTGTATGTAATTGCAAATTGATCTTTAGACAGGAAAGTTTTAAATTACCTTTCGTCCATCTGATCCCAAAAACAGGACGTATTAAGGCGATTAGATTACTCTATATGCGTGTTATATTCTTAAAAAAAGGTTGAGTGACTGAGTAAAGAACCGTTCTCACAGAAAGTCTCCAGTTGAAATAAACTTAATTATATGTCTATATGCTACAAAATGCGGCGGCCTTGGTTCTAAATAGGGTATGAATATTTCTGTTTACGAATTATAAAAGACAAAACAGGCTTTCATACTGTGAATAATGCATTCAAGCGATCGCAAACCTTTTATGACAGCTCAATGCATTTAACATTCACGCACTGAACCATAAAAAGTCTAAATTTAACATGGCATTATACCTTCCTATTATGTCTAAAATACCATCATAAAACGCACTTAAAGGAAAACATCTCGCCTGAAATGCAAGAAGAGTGGGGAAAACAAAATAAGTAAACAATATGGCGGTTCTCACGAAGATTAAGATCACGGAGGCTATATTTAGTTTTCTGCCTAAAAGCCTTTCAGTGTGTTCTTACAAAATGAATATTCTTACTAACCTATTTACCCACTTGGTTATATTGTAGGTTTAAGAAAATCTTTCTGTTGCTTTTTTAACATGCTTGCAAGATTTTCCGTTCTCAAAATATATTAAAAATAAACAAATTAAAATATAAATGTTTATATTTTAATTTGTAATACTCGTTATATTGTTTTTTTTAAATCTAACATTTAAAGTACATATGTTATTTCCACCAGAGATAAACTTTAAGCAAGATTTATTATTTACCTTGTTTTATTGGCGAATTGTTTTGTTTTATACGAATTGACTTGCTTTTAATGGATTAAATGAAAAATTTAAGGCCATTCCTGTTATTTTACTTCATATTTTATTAAATAATTAAAATACTATTCTCTTAATACATTTTTACTAATAAAAAAACAATATTCTTTTTTACTTTATTCCACTTTAATTAAAAGGTCAGGACCGGTTTCACTCATTAAAAGCATCGTCAACTGATAAGAAATATAATTTAACAATGCTATTTATACAAAAATAAAAAGGTGTAAACAAAAATTGACATTGAAATGAATTTACAAATTACAGTATAAGAAACTGTATAATTACACAAAATTTAAATGTTTAACACCTTTAGCATATAATTAAAAATTCATCAAAGATTAATAAATTTTAAATGGTGACTGGTGGTAATTATAAATATAATTAAAATTTACAAAAATACATTTTTACCCCATTCTGTCGCCTTCTTGGCTCTATCAAAAGTTTGAAATTTATTTCAATTGTGAATATAAATGAGTAGTAAAATATATTTTTACCCCATTTTGTCGCCTCCAAAAGCTCGAAATTTATGTAAATTGCGAATATAATGAGTATTTATTCTTCGGGAATGTTTAAAAATTCTTGCTAATGCACATTTATTCACAATATTTATATACGACACACCTTTCTCCTCAATGTTGATATTGCAATGTAATGTCATTTGACATCAACTAATTATATTTACGCCAGCCTGCATACGTTTACCATGACTAAATTTCTCACATTTTTTTATATTTAACAAAATTCATGTGATAGCGTCCTCGAAACGCCTATTAACAAAAATACCAAAAGCATTTTCGTCTCGATGTTTTTTTTATGTTATCTTTTAAAGCTTTAATTCGAGCTTATTTCGAAATAGCGGGGAGTGACACGTCTATAGCGTAAACGGGACAATGTGAGTGCAGTTGCCTTGATAGTACGCTGAAGTCAGTTATAACGTCATGTATTTTTACATTATCGTTTAAAAAAACGACATTCAGAAAATCTTAGTTTCAATATGACAATTTAGTGTTTTGAATAATATACATTTTTATTACTGTTATGTAAGGTAATATTAACGTTGGTCATATTTTAAAAATACACTGTATCCTAAAATTATAGTAGATTCATCGTTATATGCCTTTAATGGCATTTATTGTATTACACTATTTTTGACGATTTTTCTGCTGTTGCATCGATATAAGGAATATGGTGCTACGTATTAAACTAATTGACTTGGTAGAACTCTATTATAATATAGTAAAAATAGCAACGTATTTAATTCTACAATTTTTATATTAATTAGTTGATAGCTATTTCGGCTTTCGCCAACGTCAAGACTATCATCGTACTTATAGGGTGTTCACTGTCAATACTTGGTGGAAAGGCATTATATTAGTAAAAACACAATATTCTTTTGAACTTCATTCCACTTTATTTAATATGTCAGGACCGGTCCTGACATATTAAATAAAGTTGAATAAAGTACAAAGGAATATTGTCTTTTTACTAATACTATCATCGTAGTTTTAGTTCTGACGGTGGCGAATTCTGAAATAGCTATCAACTAATAAATACAAAAACTGTAGAACTAAATACGTTGCTATTTTTACCCTACTACGTATTAAAAGTCGACAATGCTTTCTTAGATTAGTTTTTCCATAATTTTAATACTCAGAAGAAAACGAGTGTTGTCTTAAAAACGTTTTCCTTCGCTAATTACGTTGCTTCATTTCAAATCTGTTTATCTGACTTGGTCAATATGTATCTTGATAATTCGACTTTTAACATATTTCGTCGTAGATATCCAAATACTATAATATGATTTCACAAGAAATGTACGTATCTTAAGATATATAATATCGTGTTTAAAACAAAATTTAAAATGCTTAATGATCATCTACAGTCTGAGAAAGTAAACAACAATATTCATTTTTTGTTTTAAATTACATGTGAAGATCATTCAAGTACATTTTCACACTTAAATGAATGTTTCCCACCAATAACATCTATTAGTGTTCGTCATTCAAACTTGCCAAATTTAAGCACGAGTAAAGTAAGTCACGGCAATTGGCAGTTAAGGACAATGCGGGTCGTATAATAATACATTTTGTAACAGTTGTACTAACACGTGTCAGTCGCCGAAGGAACTGTAATGCCACGTAGGTGAGTCTACAGCCTACCGGTCGTAGCACTGTAAACGCTACGCTAAAATAAAGCTCAAGCCACCTTGACGTATCCTGCACTATTTATAAAAAAAATAATCATTATTATTAGAGCATGTAAATAAATCAATGTGGCTAGTTTTGTTTTAAAATATGTTCAACTTCGGAAGAAAGATCACTGGCTATCTAAAACGTATATTGATGTATTAATGTATTGATTTAGTTTTCATTTACATTATATACCTCCATTTTAAATAGAAAATTTCCACGTAATTTCCGATTATGTCCGAACGTTTTGAATGCGTAATCTGATGGATCTTTTTATAACAGATATTGTCTTTTTCTTTTATATGTTTGTAGAAATGAACAAAATTAACATATTAAGAAAAAGACAATATTCCTTTGTACTTATTTCCACTTTTATTCATCAAGATGAGGACCGGTTTCGTTTATTGCGAGGAGCATAGTCAACTGATAAGAAATATAATGTAACAATGCTACTTATACAACAACAAATTGAAATGAAAATGTTTAATAAACGATTGTATAAATATCATTGTTAAATTATATTTCTTATCAGTTGACAATGCTTGCCATGAGCGAAATTGGTCATGATCTTGATAAATAAAAGTAGTAATAAGAATAAAGGAATATTATGTTTTTCTTAATATAATGACTTTTTACCAAGTTTTGACAGTGAACACCCTAAATATATATGTGTTACTCCAATGCCGGAACTTAAGTCTGCCACATATTACTCTCTTGAATATATTAAATTTAATGTATGAGCTCATATACTCTGTGCTTAATAATACAAATGTAAAATAAACATTCATGTCAGTACTTAATTTATGGAAGTTCTTTATACTTGTAATTTTAACTTAAATGTAAATTAGATACCCAATTTACCCAAGCACGATTAAATCGTTGAATTCTCGGAAAATTTTAACCAGATTTGTTTTGAATTCTCAAATCAATGTTATTGTTATCACATTATAATAAATTGATCTTTAGCAATATTTAGCCACCAGTTTCCTTTTTTTAAATTATCCCTTAATTTTCTTGCGAAAATCTGTTTCCAATCGGTTGAAATACGTATAATCTTTCCTTTCATTTCCGTAAACCATACAAAGTACTTATTTTCTTCTTAAAAGAAAACGTTTTACCTGGAAAATCAATTATTAGGTTTCAAGCTATTTTCAAAAGTCCCAAGTGGCTTCGCCACGCTGGGGTTCTCGGCTTATTGAAAGCATATTATTATTTATTTTAAATAATTGTATTTTCAGCATCAAATTGTATAATTTATTTTATTTTAAATGAACGATTTAACACTAAACACAATTTAATTCAAAAAAGGTTTTTATTTTTAGATATTTTTCGTTTAATATGTGTTTTGGTTACATATTATATAAACACAGATTGTAGATTTGTATTTTAATTTCTCATTGACTTATCTTTCGTGTGTTATCATTCTTTTATATTCTTACAATTAAATTTGCCTTTGTTAATAATTTCAATCGCCTTCGCCGAGTAGCCGAAAATGTTTTATTATCTTGAAACATTCAAAGTATTCAGACATAAAAAAAACGTTTAGACAATATCGAGATTAGAGATTTCAATTCCGGTATTGTCGATACCGGAATCCTGGTATACATAGTTTCTTTTCAATACTGAAATACCGATTTTGAACATGCAAAAATACAGGGTTTCGGTATTTATAATAAAAGACCT
The DNA here is from genome assembly GCA_031772345.1 of Himalopsyche anomala. Classification (NCBI taxonomy): domain Eukaryota; kingdom Metazoa; phylum Arthropoda; class Insecta; order Trichoptera; family Rhyacophilidae; genus Himalopsyche; species Himalopsyche anomala. Next base: position 26,700,119 of record CM062829.1, read on the forward strand.
TAATTGAAATTATTGAAACTATAAAATATTTTAGATGCTTTGAAGTATTTTTAATTTGATTAGTGTTGTATCAATATTTCCAAGTTCAAGAATTGATGAGACTTTAATGATGTATTATTATTTTAATAAACTTCTGGTAATTTACAAAAATCACTTCATTATGATTATCTTATATAATATTTATATTATGATAATTAATTGGCGTATTTTTTGTTTTTTTTTACTACACCAGTATTGATATATACAATACCAGCATTGTGTATGAAATATCGATTCTACCATTATTGATATATTCATTCGATATTACAATCTTATTATTGAGTCTTATTAAAATGTCATTTTAATGAAACATTAGAAAATACTTTTTAAGCATTTACATAATAGAGTTCTACTAATTGATTGACAACTCAATTATCTATCGCAGCAACCATTATATAACATATAATGGAATCACCGCCGTAATAATATTGTAATCATATATGAATCAATACAGCCATGAATCTTAATTGGTTTATTACGCATCAATATGTTTATTAGTCTCGATTTTGAATCAAACTGCATTGAAGTCTCTACGTGCTCGAATTAGAGACAATTATTATAATAATTATTGCCGTATATTTTGGGTATTGTTTAATCGAATACGACTAATTTGCAGTAGCGCATTGTTTTGGGGTCGGAATGGAGATTAATGCGAGAATAATTACGCAAATTGACTGTAACTGACACGCACTGATTAAATTATCAAGTTGCTTCAAGAAGTCTGTATCATCATTTGGAGTTCTCAAATTACGACGACATATTTGAAAAGTATCTTAAATTTATTTTTGATAATGAAATCGGACTTCCAACAGCTGTATTAATAAAAAAACTTTTTGTATTGTGAATGTACTAGAAATATGTCTTTTTGAACGAATTCAAGGGCAAATCGGTCAAATATAAGTTATATAACTGTTGAAATCATGAGTCACTTTTTTGAATTACTTACACTGATTTATAAACAGAATTCTGATCGAGATAATACGCTCATAATTAGAACTGAGCTCGACTGCATTTGCTTTCCACTTCTTTGTTGATTTTTTTTAATAGCAGGAAATGGCTTTATATTTGAAAGAGCAACCAAGTCTTGTTAAATAATAAAATTGAATCATTTACAGAAATTGTAGGTGCTGATTTTATTTGAGACAAATGGCTTTCTTATCTTAACAAGGGGCTCGCGCGAGCCTCCCCGAGCCCCCTTCAGCACATCTCTGATTGTATCACTATCTCGAAGAAGTAAACCGCAATATACTAAATCTTAAAAAATACAGTTATAATTTATTTTTCATCACTTTTTGTGGATGCTGTCGTGTGCATTTCTTCTTGACTTTTCTTTAAAGTATTCGGATTTCTGAGTGCATACGTAAAGTTACCAATAAATAAATTTTGATAATTTTATCATTCCACTAGTTATGTAATTAAGATTGACGCACTTTTTTTTTCATTGTAAACCAACATTAGACAAATTGCTATCGCAAGGTTTTGTTTGATTTAATTATTAAGAAAAAACTGTTTCTTTTTTTTAACTCACAGAAAATAGTAATATTTTATAAAATATTCAACAATTTTAGACTTAATTTAGGTAGTGGAGAGTTTTTGTCGTCGAATCGTAATGTTTATATATTGATTTTGCACAATCTACAATATTTGTTTATATCTACTAAAAAAGACGTATATGTCGGTTGTTTTCAATTATCTGAACACTCTTAGCCAGTAGTGAGGTACCTGCGGCCTTTTGACTACTCTGATGCGACGTTTAACTTGTGCCTTTTTTTTAAATAAATTTGGATATTTTTTAAATCAATACACAATTTTTTAGTGCAATATATTCACTTTGATCAAAAAATTTGTGAAAGGGTGTGAAAGATTTCTTTACTTCGGCCTTACATTGAATCAGATAATTGAATGTGGCCTTTAGAAATGAAAACGTTCCCCACCTCTTCTCTAAACTCAACAGATATCTGATGCAAATATACTGCAAAAACTACTATGTTTCAGATTCAATTCATCATTGGTCTTTAAAGATTCACATCGAAAAGAAAGTTTCAGTTTCTTACTTACAATACATTTGCCATAACGGACATATTATGGTTCTTTGGATTCACAATTTAAAGACCATTAGAAAGTATTGTAGTCATATTTTATTTTCTTCATTTATGGCGCTTATTCATTTTGTATAGTCTTAATACCCTAAGTTGGTCAAATTGATCGGCTTATAATACATCTGCGTAACATACCTTCATTTTGGCTTTGACAGTCTCAAAATATTAAATTTTAATAAGTTTTTCGCCGATAAAAAATTGTTTTACGAAAAAAACACCTACGTTTTTTTGCACGCAGTTTATGCGAAATATTATTTTTTGCGACATCTTTCACTTGATGATTTTTATTTTCACGTCTTCTTAAAACGCGTCGAATGTGATCACATTGAAAATTTCGAAAAACGTGTCCGCCATCAAACCGACTTGAGTCATTTTATGGTCGCGACTGGTAAAACCTTACCGTATGGTATGACCATAAAATCGTACCACGTGCGCCATGCAAATGTGTCGCAGACTTGTGTGGGAGACTAGCGTGTGATTTATGGCGTTTACCTTTTCTTACCTCGAAAGCCTACTTACTGCTCTGTTTTATGTCCCGCCAGACGCTCAAAGCCTGTGGCATCACCGCTACGACATTTCTTACTACGCTGATATCTCCGTTTCTTCAACCTGTTTCTTGCTATTTAATTGTTTTTTGTTAATACATATCTAAAATAGTTTCTAATAATTAAACGATAAGTTTCACAGAGACTTGCGAGATACAGCTGATAAAACAATTAGTATATTACTTGGTTTATATAATATACTAGCCGGTTCCCGGCAAGCTTTGCAATGCCACTCAAAGAAAGAAAGTGTTTTAATTGTGTTAATCGAAGTGCATGTTTTCTTTTTCTGTCTGTTTGACATTTGCTACCGATTTTTTATAATACGACACACGCGCAATCTACTGTAAGTTAAATGTACTATAACCTTCGCGTAAGTGCAAGCATACCTTGTCAAAATGAACAGCATATATGACCTATTGTAATTTAATTTTACTATGTATTTAACCTTCCTGGAAGTGCAAGCAAAAAGTTTGTTTGAGTTTTATTGCAATCGGATGGGATGCGGTGTGGCAACGCATAAAGTACAAACAAACAAACATTCATTTTTATATATTAGTTAACTCTGAATTGATTTTATTATTGATGACGGTATTTAGAATATTTGAAACTCTTTACTATTGACAAAAAACGATAAATCAATTGATAAATATAAACTGACGTCACTAAATTGCTCACATCTGAAATGACCACGCCTTGCCGCCGGCTAATATTAAAAAGGAATATAAACAATCAATAACATCAGTGATGAAAGAGATTTGAATAATTGATTGACTCGGCATTTACTTGGTAGAACTCCATTGTAATAAGTTAAAAAATATCAACGTATTTAGTTCTACATTTTTTTTTATAAGATGAGTTTATAGCTATTTCAGCGTGAACCATCGTCAGAACTCTCTCATATATGTTTATCTTAACCTGATTTTCATAAATGTGAAAAACTGTTAATTTGTTTGAATTAAAATTTATACTCAAAATGACGTTTTCATCAATATTGAAATCTGTCAATCTTAATCCAATTAACTGATCTGGCATTTACTTAGTAGAACTCCATTGCAATAAGGTAAAAAATATCAACGTATTTAGTTCTACAATTTTTTATAAGATGAGTTTATAACTATTTCGGCTTGCGCCATAGTCAGAACTATGTTTAAACTTGCATCTTTATCTTAACCTGATTTTCATATTTTTTTCTCAAAATGACGTGTTCATCAATATTGAAATCTGCCAATCTAAATCTTATCTTCACCCAATCGAAACCATCTGCATAACAACCAAATCCAGTTAAACTTTTGTTAGACGATAAGTTATTCAATGATTTTACTAAATTATCAGTATTTTGCATTTTGTTATTTTATATTTATGTGTTGATAAAACAACTAAGTTACCGTGATATCAGCTCCTGTTATTCCTATATATAAATCTTAGTTATGTTGCCTCACAGTTTTAGAATTTTCGTTTTACTTTTGTCGGTATCGTGAGTAACAGCATATGAAAACTTAGTTTTTCAATAATTTTATGTTTAGACATTTTGACGGAAGCTTTATATCTTGCGCCCGTGTCAGAAATTCATTTTTTAATGCTCGCAACAAATTTTTCTCCAATTTTATCTTTTATGAAAATAAAAATCTGTAAGCGTGTGTGATATTTTGATAGAAATTCAATTTACGTTTCAGTAATAGCTGAGCTGTGAAGTCGTAAAAATCCAACTCTTTGTTTTACTTCCCGTTTTTCTTTTGGTTTACTTACATCTATTAATACCAACACTTTAATTTGCTAATACATAATTTAAGATTTCGACTGAAGGTGCTTAGTGGAATTTCAATATTAAATTTGAATCATTCAAATTATGTACACTCCCACAGATTTTGTCACTAACGACCCGGGTTTCGCCTTTCGGCATCTTCAGGCGTTCAAGCGCACGGATGAACTTGAGTTCAAGTGAGTCAGTTCAAGTTCATCCGTGCGCTTGAACGCCTGAAGATGCCGAAAGGCGAAACCCGGGTCGTTAGTGACAAAATCTGTGGGAGTGTACATAATTTGAATGATTCAAATTTGCTAATACATATAAGTAAGTAAGTCATCGATGTTTTAACCAGAAATTGTTCAGAAAAAAGCAATTCAATATTTTTTTAAATCACACCCGAAGTCTTATAAGAATAGTGACTCAATTAGTGTCATGTTTATTTAAAACATTAGTCTTGGTCATAGTTTATAAATAAAGCGATATAAAATGCATACATCGCGTAATTTATTATTATAGATTTCTTTGCATGTGTATATTATATTTCAAACTCATCCAATTATTAAATTTTATACAGAATAAGCAGCTTTTAAACAGCGGGTAAACAAATGTTTTTTTATTTTATTATTTGAGTAAGGTACGGTTGAAAAAACTTTTAAAAAGTGTGACTCAAAAAATAATCAATTTGTAGCAGATAGAAAAGCAATCACGTCAAATTCATTTTGCTGATTTATAAATTCTTTGTTCTAAAAACAGTTTTATTATTTAACAGTGAATGAAAAGTGCCGAGAAATTGTTGTTGAAATAAAATAACTCAACGTTAAATAAAATAACCTTTAAATTATTATTAAGTTGTATTTTATTATAAATTATTTTTAATTCTCATTAAAAAATGCCTCCGCAAATATCTTGCCTACTGCGTTCTTATTTTGCTTTGAATATTACTATAAATACAATAGAGCAGATTAATCAATTATGACAGCATATTTAGCATTAAAAAGCAAATTTAATATAACTTTTCTTGCAAGAATCTATGCTTTATTTTAAAAAGGTTATCATTTGTCAATAAATTTTTATCTCTTTCTTCAATAAAAATACAACATTCATTTGTACTACTTCCACTTTTATCAAAAAATATCAGCATAGGTTTTGTTCATGACGAGAACTATTAATAAGAAAATACAATTTTATAGCGTTATTTATACAAAACAAAATGAAATAAAAAAGGTGTGATAAAGAATTGGTATTGAAAATAGTTTATATTTTTATCAGTTGATAATGGTCCTGATATTTTTTAAATAAAATTGGAAGTAGTACAAATGAATATTTTATTTTTAAAAATTTAATTTGTTTCCACCAAGTATTGACAGTGAATACCCTAAAAAATATATTTTTCTTACTGTCTCTATACAATTAGAATAATCCTCATTCAGATTTAACATTACTTTTATGGCATTTCTCCTTTGCCATGTCGTCAGATCGCTTGGGCCATATATCCACCATAAATTGACACCAAGGAGTATCTCTTTTATTCCTCTCAAGTTATTTTAACGTCACAGTGTTCTGTTGAAGCCATTGCCATGTATGGTCAGCAGCAGCCTTTAAAACTGACCAAAGATATCCGGTTGTAAGAAGAAGCAAACAAATAAATTCAGGTTGTCTCAGGGATATAACTAGATCAACCACTGCTATCAAAAAAATGATTCTATTACACAACTTTCCTTTTACAGTTACGAGGAACAAGTTTGGCGACAATTCTTGCAGAGCTTCTTGCTTAATCATTGTACTGTCGAACTTGGTTATTACGACGAAGATAGGACCGACTGAATTTGCTCGTTATATATCAGAGAATAGGTTTTTTTTTAAACGCTTACAAACATACCCATCACATGAAGACATGGAGCGGTCACATAACACGAAAAGACGCTGGTAGGTACCTACCTACTGACTTCACAAAGCTTGGATTTTTTACATGCAATTTCAACCATATTATGCGTGGATACTTTGTCCAATGTTGTCGGCGAAAATACCAATTAGGTACTTAGACATTTTACTAGTGTCATAAATGTAATCCGATCCCGGCGGCATCGGTCTAGTTAGCTAACTGCCGGTCGGATTGTATTGCTTCGGGTCGAAAATGTTGTGTTTAAACAATCGACACATAAACAGTTTTAAGAAAAATTTTGACGATATTTTTGCTCGGTATGCCCGAGAAGTAGTTCGTTATCAAAGTGAATAAATGTATGGGGAAAACCATAAACTTAAATGTCAACGAACGTTTAGTCATTACATCCGAGATCTCTCTTTTTCCGTAATCTTAATAATCGAGTTCGACTGTATTATAAATACAAATGCAATCAATTATATTTTTTGTGATAGAATTATGACAACTGCTGTGTACATGATCGATATTCGTACTATCGAACTCCGCATTTCCGGTTGAACCTTTGCCAATTCCCAACTCTTGACTTTACATTCCACAATAATAATTTAACAGTGACACATCTTCCTTCGACTTATACAAACATATATTTTCATTTTTTCCGGAAAGGATGCGGAAGTGATCCATCCTCGGGGAATGTCGCACTTTCGCAAGTATACGTTTACCTATCTTTTTTCAGAATGCAAACGTCTATCAAATTTATCGTTCCTATACCGTCTCGCTCTACGAAAAAGCTCTTCAAAAACAACTTTGCGGTTGCATTACGTAATTATACGAAATGAGTTGAACTTTTGATTAAGTGTTTTTATCTCAACTCGAATTTTCTCTACCATCATTAAAGTTTTTACAATTAACAGTGATATGCAACCATATGTTTGTGTCCACAAATTTATGTTTTTATAATTTACATATTATCCCCTGATAGCTGAAGTCAGTCAAGTGTTATTTTAAGAATATAATGAAATAGATACGTTATTATACTTAACGTGTCTTAAAGTATCGTAAAAGGGACCTAAGTTAATACACATACACACTGCAATAATGTTATCTCTTTAAAATAAAAATATGCAATCCACCAAAACACTGAGTAAAAAATCATTTAGAGTAAAGACAGCTTCCGGTTCAGGGTTCAAGAAGATCAAAGATGAATGATTCACACAACTGACTTACAGAGATCTTTTTCAATTTTTCAAAACGTATTGTCATATGTTTTTGTCCTCGCATAAGGTTTTTTTTCATCATTAGAATAACTATATATACCTACATCCAGAGGTAGACTAGAGGAAGCTCGCAAAGGTCTTTTTTTTTATTCAAGCAAGCCCCTTGTTAAATTGATTAAAATCCAATATTGTCAGATCAAATCAATACCTAATTGCAGTAGTACATTTTTAGCTATGGTATAAATTATTTTAAGGTATATTGCTTATTATTACATAATGTTCGTATATTAGAGAGCATTAGATTATTTAATTAGTTATTTCGTACAATTGTATAAAAGTCATAAAAAAATCTACCACTTTCCCCAAAGCACTACATAAAGTTATGAGATTATGCGAACCGCTTGTGAACACCCACAATAACTAATACTTTTGATGTGAACTTTTTACTGCTGATATTATTTTATTTATATACTTACTTATAAATTATAATACAATATCAAAATTTCTAATTTTAAATTCGTCTCTTTTTATAAACCTTTTTATTATTAACTTATCTGACATTTTGACGTAGCGCATCTATTTATTTATCTTCAAAGTCATTTTTATTTTCTTTCAGCCTTTTCATAAAATGTCTTGCAAAACCTTACACGCCTCCATCGTTCAACAAAAAGCCTCCCTTCTTTTACTTTTCTTCTCTTCACTACTTTTCATTCAAGCACAAATGTTTACGTGTGTTTTATAAACACCCTATTGCTTTTATCCTGTCATGTTATTACTGGATAGGAAAACAGGGAGTACATATTTTCAAATTATTACTCGCTTGAAACAAAGCGAAACAAAAGAGTTTTATATTATATGAATTTCAGATTTAGTATTGGATGTTTTATATCGAACGGATAATATTTTCAATGCATCTTCTTTCCTTAATCTTCTGAATAACACATTTGCTCTTAACAGGGTGAAACGCTCTTTTGTGGTCGTTTTGAAAATTTATTATTTAATCTCTTATTTATGTAATCCCAGTTGGCGATTGCATCATTGATTATCGCTATAGTTCCATTCACACATCTATGTCAATCTTTATATAAGCGACGGGGATGCGTTCATTTTTTTCAGTGTATCCGAAACCTTCTGCATTCAAATATTTTTTTTCTCAATATATATATATACATATACATATATGAAAAAAAAACACTCCACACTAAGCAGAACTATAGTTCTGGCGAGGACAAAAAGCTGAAATAGCTATCAACTAAATAAAAATAAATCTGAAAGCATTGTTAAATTATATTTCTTATCAGTTGACAATGCTCGCAATGAGCAAAACCGGTCCTGACCTATTAAATAAAGTGGAATGAAGTACAAAAGAATATTGTATTTTTATTAATATAATGCCTTTCCACCAAGTATTGACAGTGAACACCCTAAAAGTGAAATTAATGTAAGTCTCATAGGAGCCATTAAATTAATATACGGTGGAGATATTACAATATAATGTTGCTCGATTAAATCGTTTTTCGATTTACGCCCATCTCTGATTTCCTCGCATACCCGCACTACCTAATATTCACTGCTATCTCAAATGAGCGCTGTTATCGCGTAGTGACGTGTGCGGTAACGGAAACAGATGAAATATTAACTCACAAACTCCACATGTTCGCACTTGCCACACTGTAATGCTTGCCTAATGACGTGTCATTTAACCTTTCAACACCCACAATCTATAATATTACTACGTGCATTATTGACGCACTGAAAATTTGTAATCGTATATTAATATTTACCCCAAATATTGCAACCAAATTATGTTCGTAATCCTCCTTGATCGTTTGATAGAAATGTGAATATTTTTTTCATTATTCTGTTAGTCTAATGTTTTGTTACTGATCATTCACCATTCCCGAATCGCAATTCATCGTAACATCATGATTTTGTTTGTACCATCACAGCCTTCGGTAGTGTTAAGGGAAGTAATACTGGTCTTTTTTGGGCAAAATCTCTTAGAGTCTTCGGTCTCTATAGAGATATGTCATCAATCTGTTATCGATTTTTGTCATAAAATCAATACTTAATATTCCGCTTGCCTGATAGTTTATTGAATGTATATATAACAAATTTGAATCGTTCAAATTATGTAAACGTACACAAGTTTTGTCACTGACGACCCTGGTTTTGTCTTTCGGCATCTTCAGGTGTCCAAGTGCACAGATAAACTTGAACTGATCTCGGTTCTGTTGAAATGATATAAAATTTGAACGATTCAATTTTAATATTGTATCTATTGACATTACTCGTAATTTATTTTCGAGCGAGTTTCATTTATTGTGAGAAATTTCTACCTTTGTTCACGATGTTATACCCCAAGAATAAATGTCTGCCAGTTGTCATCACAAAAGTGGTGGTAGGAGCGTAGGCCTATAAATTATATCGTATCAATATATATATACAACATTGACAGTTTACACTTCAATGTATCCATTTTTTAAATATTATTTTTTATAATTATAAAAAATATTTGGCAATACAGCTAATGCCAATGCGCCAAATATTTTAAAGTTGAAAGATCATACGAGAAAAATTCGATGCGATTTTTTGTCAGTCACTCAAGATTAACCCGAGGAGAATTGACATCACAAACTCTCACGTCTTTATCTAAAAATCTAAATTTGACATTGACCTTACCGGGAATCGAACCCACAACCAACCGATCGGTAGGGAAAGCTCTAACTAACTACATGTTCATTTTAGCCAGTTACAGTATACACGAGAAAAAAATTAACCGTTTCTATAATCACATTGTTCGCAAACTTAAACATAATTAATCATTCGCGCACTCATAGTGTTGTCATATTTACTCTCTTTCTGTTCAAAATATTTAGCGATAAAAGGGTTTTTAAGGTTTTTTATTAAAACTTCATTATTTTATATACATTTTAAATATATAACCCACAACCCAACCTCACCTAACCTAAGCAGTAATATTATTTGTACTTTGACCAGCGCTTGTCAGTGCACTAACATAACCTTAACTTTAATATCATTTCTTTATTGACTTGGCATTTACTTGGTAGAACTCCATTATAATAGGGTGAAAATAGAAACGTATTTACGTAACCATATAATATCATTTCTACTCTGTCTAGCGCTCGTCAGTGAGTTTATACACTTAAATAATTCCAGGGATGTAGAGTCGGAATCAGAGTTGAAGTCGTTCAGTTGTATTGTTTTAACTGGAGTCGTGCACGAAAAAAAACTGATGACTTTGAATCCTACTAAAAAATGTGTATTAAAAATACTATAGTCAAAAACGTCACCACTGCAGGCCACTAAGCGAAGAAATAATAATTTAAGTCGTGTATAAGTAAGGTATGATCTGAGCCTTTTTATTTCTTCACCCCTCCACAACCGTTGCTTATTCTAACATTGACTTGTCAAAGTTAAGGTAAATTTTCATTATGTAAGGATAAATTTTTGTAAATGTCTTATTTGTAAATTTTCTTGCAACTTCAACAAATACACAATTTATTTACACCCACGGCAACATTATAAGATTTCTTTTTTATAGATCTGGAGAAACACACTGTTTATTTATACATAAACTTTTTACATGGCATTTTACGTTGGGGGAATTTTATTTTTTTATTTAGAAATCAAATTTAAATTTCTATTGTTATTTTTAAAAATATTTCAGTTGATAAATATTTTCATTACTGATTTTATTTTTATTAAATAAATTCCATTTCCTTGTATTATTTCACCTAACTCCGCTTAAGTGTACAACTTTTAAAGATATATTTTTCTCGAATGAAAATATCTGATCATTAAGATGGCGAGGAAATATTTTTGGCGCTCTTTTTCATTTTCCGGCTTGATAAGCGATATCATTTTCACATTTTCGGGAAACTTTTTACCTCCTCTCTCCTCAGTTTAAGATTTTCTCGTTTGCCTTTAGCTCTAGTGAGCAAATTCTTCGATGATTTAAAAAGAAAACAAATAATCTGGAGTTTTTAAATTGAAAATAAAAAATCGAGTAACGCAGAAAAAATATTTCATTATAGCCATCGTCAAAATTATTTTCTCTTCCTCTTTTTTTTCAACAGCTCTTTTTTTATAATTGAGAAATATAACGTTTATACATATTTTTTGACATAGTTTAACTTTTCCGGTTCTAAGCTCGAGAAATGCGACCCCAATACCCACATATTTTTAAATATCTATTTTAATATGGGTGATACAATGTTTATAATTAAGGTATTCTTATATCATAGTTTTTTGGAACTTTTGTAGTTTATATAAATACGCGATAACACAATAACACGATAACGAGGTAAGCGCCCGCTTATCAGCGATCGTTCGTAAGATAGCTGGGCTAAACGCGTCAGTTGCAAATTCATATTTGTGCTGGGATGACGTCTTTTTTACGCGCAACTTAAAATATGATTATTTACTAAAAAAATACGGATTTTTATTTTTAAAAAATGTATGAGGAATGATGCAGAGAGATATTTTTAAAGCCCTTAGACTATATTTTTTTTGAAATTCATAAGAATAAGGCCAATAATGAGGAAACCTCTGAGGTCCCTAAAGGACCCCCATCGGCAGAGAAGTATTTTTCTAGTCTCCGAGCCGCGAGAGTTAAAGATAAGTATTTATGTATGTGAGTTTATAATAGTATGTGAGTGTTTCTTTTCACGCTTGATAAATTTTGAGAACCGTCTATTTTAAATTCTGAAATAATAGTCGATAATAGTTTGCATATAATCCTCAAACCACTTCGATAAAGCATGGCTTTTATTTGACGCAGCAGACATACAGTTAATACGTTTAAATGAAAGGATTTGTGATACTCAAATTAGCAATAAATCGTTGAATATTCATAAATTGACTTGCAGTGAAATAGAAAATTATACGGAGTCTTTGCTTTGACAGTTTCAAATCTATACCGTATATACTTAATATCGTTCATGATTGGAAATAGTATAATATATACAAATTAAATGTGTGTACAGATTTTAAGCAGAAATTTCTCTCAGCCATTTTGTTTTATTGATATTTGTATCTATTAACACCGACGCGTTTTGATGTTAATATATCGACTACGAAAAAGCAAAAGAACATAACTCACAGATTTTTGATAATCACAATACAACTTGATACACGTTCTGTCAAAAAGTTGTTAGCTGCAAATGCCAAATTAGTATATAAACTTTACATTTAATTTTGAATAAAGAAGTACCATTGAAAATTTAAACCAGGAAATAAGACCCAAAAATAGTTATACTTAACAATTTATTAAATTACATTTGATTTCGTCAATAAAACACCACTTTACAAGTCTACGTGCACTTCAGGATTGTGTATATTTAATAATTTGAATTTGGCCCAAAATCATCAAAACACGTTTTTGTGCCTCCTTTTAAATTTCTTATTTGTGAGGTTATGTCCTTTTTCCATTCCACTGTCGATATAGATAATATAAATACGCCATGGATTTCAAAAGCAGGACTTATTACCATTATTACCATTTTTTTTCCAATCGGAATCATCTCTGATGCCATTATTCTTACAGAAATATTAAAAATGATCTGTTTCTTATAAAGAAATTGCAATAATTCGCTAGAGGAAATATCGCAGGTTTTTTTATTCAGCGTTTCAATGTTTTCCCAGTAGAGTTAGGTCTTCATAAAAGCAGATAGTAAGTTCCCCACTCTGTGAAGTAAGAACTTTCAAAAATCACACTACTCCGAGAATGACTTGAGGCTGTTAACAGGTTGCTCTAAAAGTTTACTACAGTCCTCAAAACGGGGTGAAACTTTGACCAGCAAGCATCTCCATTTTGAAGTGATAATGAACTGTTTATGTTTTCCAATTGCAAAAAAATCAATTAAAACCCAATGCCATATTTCTAAACATGCGTGTTAACAAGAATAGGAAAGTTATAAGATAGTAACAGAAAATTTGCCAGTAACGAGTTATTTAACGTATTCAAATTATTTGGAAATTTCATAGTATACAAAAAGAAGTATATCACATTCTCTTCGATATGCTTAGAATAAAGAACGATAATTCTGCCATTATTCACAATAGGCGATCGTTTATTTCAGGTATAAGTATTTTAAGGTTTAAGTGCACCTTATAATGTTCTTTATTGAAAACAACTTTGTAAATTTAGAATTTACCATAGAAATTTATGATTAAATAAAAAACAGATTACTGCCACCATTTTCTTATACGGTTAACTATATTATTAGCTTTTTTAATATTCAACTATAGAATAAAAAGATGAGCATTTAAATTGTCTGTTATTTTAACAAATAAACTGCCTATCCACCAAGAATTTATAGTCAATACATTAATCAAAAGCGATTCATTATTTCCATCGCGCGTATATTTTAGTATGGAAATTCGCGGTGACCGTCACGTATTACGTGGGCGAAGTCACTGCGAACACGATTTGAACGCGGCTCAAAGCGAATCAAAATATCAAATAAACTTATTCGCGTAGGACACTATAGCGGCGGAGACCATTTCATATTTTCGTTCCGCATCGACTCGCTTTGCATTCGCTTTAATTTCGTCCAAGTAAGACATACAGCTATTTTAATAAAAACACAATATTCCTTTGTTCTTCATTCCACTTTATTTAATAGGTTAGGACCGGTTTCGCTCATTGCGAGCATTGTCAACTGATAAGTTACTACTTGGAAGCGGAGAAAAACAGGAAACTATCATTAAGCCTATTCACTTTATTAATGTAGCATTTTATCACTTTATCAAAAATTTCCCAAATTGTAATTATGTTTGTAATTACTTTCATTCACCACTCTAAATTTATTAATCTGGGATGACTTTTAATTAAAGATGAAGTTAAAGTTGAATCGTTCAGCTTAAATTATATAAATAATGTTATATTTCTTAAAAAAGGGTTGTTTGTATCTGCAGGTTTTTATATTCATGCTTACCATATTTATACTACTATTGAACGAACTGTTTAAGAGTATATTCGAGATTATTCTGTGAACAGTTCGTTTGCTTTCACTGATATAAGATATTGTGAAGGACAGTCCGGCGATCGGAAAAGTTTATAGCGTCGATCGGTATGGAAATGTACGCAAATTGACTCAATATCCGCCATAAATCACGCAAGGAAAAATAATAAAACATCAGGATATCGGACTTTATGTGTGCGGCGAGATATTTTTCCGTTGAATAAGCTGTTTCTATAAGTGAATTATGAGATAAAATTTTATGTATGACCACTATTCAATGCTTAATAAGCATTTTCTTTGGTAGGGATATAATTCCGAAAAGTATAAAAAAAACACTATAACCTAAGTTTGTTTGGTATTCTCGTATAATATACAGGAAGGTAAATGGTATTTTAATTCAAAATCATATTTTTATCGTCATTGTGAGATTAGCCTAAATTAAAGTTTATTTTTCTTTGTGAATGTAGTAACAATCAATAACTATTTTGATTCACTTAATAAGTGAAAGTTTGTAAACTTTTAAACACAATTATAAAGCTGTTAACTTCTTCACCATCACACCGCCGTAAAAATATATTTCTGACAATGATATAAAGTTAAAATTACTTTAACTTTATAAATAAATTCCTGTATAATAATATTGTTTGCTATTTTCATCTCATTGCAATGTAATTCTGTAAAGTATTAATGAAAGTAAATGGTGCTTATTAGCAATCTATTCATTTTTTGTTGTCGTAGTTAATATGATTTAAGATTTAGACTGAACGTGCTTGGTAGAATTTCAATACTAAATTTGAATCATTCAAATTATGTACATTCACACAAGCTTTGTCACTAACGGCCCGGGCTTCGCCTTTCGGCATCTTCAAGCGTTCAAGTGCCCGGATGAACTTGAACTGTTGCTCAGTAAATAAATGTATCGTGCTTGTATAAGAAATAAATGTATCACTAAGTTTAAGGCCATTGCTGATGAATTGGATGAACCTATAGGAATACATACAGATTTGTATGGTGAGTAATTTCAAGAACTGTATTCACCCTGTTTGCTGGAAAAATATGATTATATTTACTTACGTATAAAATACAAGAGTGGGGAATTCGACAAATTTACCTGTTTATTAAAAATTGGCTAACTATTTAACTGTGCCCTATTTATTTCTCAAATTTCTTGTGTTAACAATCGTTTTGTATAAATTCCTGATGACTTATTTAATATTTTGACACAAAAATAGATACTTACCAAATAAGGATATCTGCTAGATGTTTATAAAATGTCAATTTTCTTCTAATATCCATCTCTTACTACTGGCTGAGCTTAAACGTGAACATCGCTTATTGAAAAGTGAGTTTTTTTTAACCAAATTTGCACTTTTTTCGGTAGGGCAGCGTCAATTCGCCGCGTGAAGACTGTTTTCAAAAAGGAAATGTCAAATACAATATTAACGGTTACTTCTCATTTTGTTGATCTAACGATCTGGACGAGATAAGTGCCCGGAAATAACATTACCACGTTACGATGTCGGTTACCAAAAAATGGATGTCTACATTACATTAACCCTCGCATTACATAACCCTTGTTACAAAATTAACCGACGTCGTTATAAGGCTGAAACCAAT
Organism: Himalopsyche anomala; assembly: GCA_031772345.1. Classification (NCBI taxonomy): domain Eukaryota; kingdom Metazoa; phylum Arthropoda; class Insecta; order Trichoptera; family Rhyacophilidae; genus Himalopsyche; species Himalopsyche anomala. Next base: position 26,716,251 of record CM062829.1, read on the forward strand.
ACAGCGTTTAGTGGGTGCTATTAGCGGCGGAACGGCTTGTTATCGGTGTACCCCGGTTATGGCGAATGACTCATAACATTACACTTTGATACCTACCTACCCACAATATTGCAAAAGGTTTATAACGTCATTTTGGGGTTAAAAATCGTGAGATGAAGTTGTTTTAAATGTTACAAAGAAATCGACTTTTTATTTTCATTGCATTTTCTTTATTAATATTTATTTTATATTATAATTTATTTACGGTTATTTAACGACCACCGATTTGTATTGTTGAATGTTTTGAACAATACACGTAAACTGCAAATTATTTTACGAATACATCTGACACTTCTATATTGTAATGCAGTGACTGCACGTAATTCTACGTGAGGAAAACTAAGCGTTCATTCAATACAATAAAAACATATTTTGATTAGATTAATTTGATGAAAACGTCACCTTTTCCTCATCATTTTATATCAGAAAACCACTCACTCGTAGCGGACGATGTCGTTAAATTTCTTCATCAAAACATGGGTGACCATACCGACTGTGGAAAGGAAAAAGGACGTAACCCACAGTTTTTTCAAAACAACTTTTTTCGATAATCACAATGTATCAAACTTGATACACGTTCTATCAAAAGGATGTAAGCTACAAATGCCGAATTAGTATGTAAATTTAGCTTTTAAGTTTGCGTCGCGCTTAAACCCAAACCAGCTAATTTCTAAGGCAAAGTTTTGAACTATCAGGCCTCCAAATTCGACATAATGCTTTACCGTTTTCAAAATATAAATCACTCTCTTTCTATGAAATAAGCTTACTTTTCCTTTCTTGTTTCCGGTTTGCTGTCGTGTCCTTGCTTCCTCGCTGTAATATTTGAAATTACGTCGGTACAGCCGTCCGAGTTAGCCTTAGACTTCATCCCTTTCTCAGGTTGTGATGACGAACAGATAGCGCGTCATCATTTATCCACTACCCTTCTGATAACACAGCTTGTGGGTGGGCCGTTAAATTCTATGTTTGTCAAACAGTCGAGCTTACGGTTACACTCTTATCTAATTATTTGTTTGTCGCAGTATTAATTATATTGAAAGAACCTGCGAAAACAAAAAACAAATAACATTCGTCCTCTAAAAGTTGAGAAGTGTTTTGTTACTGTTCTGGGAGAAGTTGGACAGTAACAGATTGATATTTTGAGTAAATAGCAAATGATTCAAAATTTCAAAAGCAAAATAAGACTTAAGAGGCCGGAAAATTTATATTTTTAATGTTTTAGTTGAAAAAATTGGTTTGTTAGCTTAGATTAGGTATTTTAAACACTCGTATGTGTTTTGACTCGTGATTGATTGTCAATTTAAATGAAACGAAAAATAAACAAATGAATGAATTATGTTTTTAAATATTATTCAAATGCCTCCGGGTAACAGGTAAGTACCTCGATATGTTAGGTAACATAAATAATTATCATAAAAATATACATTCATTAATGCCGATCTGTCACAAATAAGAGCTTTAAAATAATTGACGGGGACAGATAGATGTCTGCCATTAAATCAGCATTAATAATTACTGCCTATGTTCGAATCCATGTACAGATAGTTTTTATAAATCGATTTTTCAATCAATTTATTATTTTTTTAAATATATTTTGTACTCCCCTTCCTACTAATTCTATCTTTAAAAATGGAACGTAGTGAAAGCGACAAGCTAACTTTTAGTCCTGTCATATACCTATCATTCTACTCTTAGTCTCTAAAAGAGTTTAAGCAAATGAGTAACAAAGACTTCTCGTAGAAACTGTTCTATTGAGATAAACTCAATAAGGAGTACATATGCTCCACATTGGAAGAGGACAAAATTGTTTTTTATGGCAAATTGGTATAATTAATTTAATATGTACCAACAGAGTTATTCTAGACAAAGAATTTATATACTTGACTATTTTGTTAGTTACCAACTTTTACCATAAAGATGACGATTTAGACATTGTGGTAATGTGGTATGGTTTTAAATGAAAATATATATCAAATATTGATTTGAATGTCTGGTTTGGTTAAATAACATGTGCATACAACTATCTGTCTATTCACACTGTATTCTTCCCTAGCTCCTATATCTTGAGTATGACCTATATCATATAAAAACTTTGTGTAATAATTTTTAGTGTACCTTAATTTTTTGAATAATAATATGGAAACTAGTAAGAATCAAGAACGTCGACCACTTCTACAGGAACAGCATTTATTTTTAGTTTGCATAGCGGAAGGCTTATCTATCGAAACAAGACGTTTTGACAAAGAAAATGGCAAAAAATATTTTCTTATATCAGTCTTCGTGTTTTTAAATACATACATTAAAAGTTTTAAACCAATAATAATTATTCTGTCATTTCCACTTTAATGTGACTATTTAAACAAAATATTTACGTAAGTTTACGAAACGCACCCTTAAAGTTCTCCGATAGGTCGTCGAGATTCCTGAACTGACAGAAGCGCAAAAGTTCTGCCGGGACGACTTAGGTGTTAATTAAAATGTCGCCAACTTTAAGCGAAGAGCTTTTAAACATCGATCCCGTGGCGTGACGCGGCCAAAACTTTTTGTGTGCCTGACGAAATGTTACGGTATGACTATTGAGATAATATAGCATCAATGAGCTGTCATTTTTGATAAAGATCGTCAAAAAAACTTTGTAATTGATCAGAGCTTTTCCCGATTATTTTTACTATTTTATTCCTAAAGCTTTTAAGAAAAATGTTATAAGTCCTGTGTAGCCGTTTCCTGAAGATGATTGGAAAGTTTTTAAAACCAGGTTTTAAATTAAAGATTTTTGATAATTTTATGGGGTAAACCAGTGGTCTCCAAACTCAATAGGGATGTGAGCTACTTTCAGAAATTGAAATTATCTGGCGAGCTACCTATACATATTCCTTCTTTATCGTTTTTTTATCATCGGTTCTTATCGTACCATACATAATATTATTATATTACTTAAAATAAACATCAAACTTTAAAATATAACTTTTAAAAGCTCCTCTGTTACAGTAAAATCGTTGAAGACCATTCTTACAAATATGGCTAACTGAGATGTGTCAATCACATCGGTAGATTCATCAAGCTGGAGTGATTTATAGCAACATCTCTGCATATCATTTTTTAATTTAAAAAAACATCACTAGACATAACTTCAACACGTCTCATTATTGTATTGGCAGAGAGCTGGGTTGATTTGATTAAAGATATTATATCTAATTTGTTTTTGAATGACACAAATAATGAATCTGCTTCCCCTGAAAATGCCTGTTTTATCATTTCTCAATTTAGATTTTTTTTCCAAATTTATAGATATGATAAAATATCTTACGCGAGCTACCGAAAAAGCCTCGGCGAGCTACCGTTTGGCGATCACTGGCATAAACTGTCAATTGTTTATGGGCATGCGTTTGATTTATTTACAACAAATTGAACCAGCAGAAAAGAACTCTTTTAAATTTAAATCTACATGATATCGCAGATAAGATCTTAAATTGTGCCCGCAATCCGATGTAGGCAACAATGAAAACGTAGTCAGTTACCGTTTCATTTATGTCTTACTTTTAACTTACATTTACTTCGTATTATTTCTTGGAAATGAGGGTTTTCAACTACCCACGACGTCCACTTCCAATTTCATTACACGCATTCGCGATTTTCAAATTATCCGTTCTATTATTTTTACTTTATATGCGTGTGATACGATCATTACAGTCATGAGCTATTATAGTATAGGGATACGTGTAAATTAAAATCATTCTGAGATTTTACTCATGCATTTTGTAATCACATCATTAATTCAAACCAACTTGAAACGATTTTAAAACAAGTATAATATCTGAAAGAGTAAATAAAAGTTTCTTTAGAGAAATGCGATATTCAGCGCATACAAATTTATAAATTCATAAAATATTTTCAGTGCACTCTCTTTTGCATATTATTTCTCGAAAAGAATATGTTAAAAGTCATCCATTTACGATTTGAATAGGCAAAAGCTCTCCGTGTAGTTACATGTCTTGTGAAGCAATCGAGAAAAGGTTTATCTCTCATATGGCTGCTATGTCAACATCACTTTTCAAAAACTTGGCGGCCATATCCCCCAGGGCCTAGTATAAAGGTTAACTTACATTTCAATTGAAATTTAATATTCAAATAGTCAATAATGTAGGATATATTGGTTTTCTTTTCTGTCTTGTCAAACTTCTTACTATTTTTGAAAAGATCAATTGATACACTATTAACTTTTTTGTTACCAATTTTCTCCCCAAATGGACGATATGGATTTTAAATGAAGCTTATCTCAAATGACCATCTTTTTTTAAGAAAACTGAATTTGTATTGCTCAACTTTTTGGAGAAAAGGTGGTAAGCAAATCACTCTCGCCGTGGGTCAATTTAAGAATCGGTTAGGTGGGATAGAATTCACACATTATATACATTCATAACTTTAAATTCTTATCCATAAATCAACTGATAACTCAGAGACCCGACAATAAAATAAATCCGTAATACATCGAAGATAATCAACAACATTCTTTTATTTGTCTCGTATTTAACCGGTCTAAATTTTAATACTGTTTCGGTCATAATTTTTATCAGACTAGTCAGAATTTATATTTAATGGTCATAATATATCGGTACAGAAAGCATAATAAATAATTAATGGTCAGAATTTATACAAAATAGTCATAATTTAAATGAAATTTTAAAAAACCTAACCTGACTCTTGGTTAGGTATAAAATTTGTATCTGATATTATAGCTATCAGCCAATGCGCCAAAAATGTTTTATGTTATATCAGATAAACTCAAATAAAACAATTGCCAAGTCACTCTTGTCCAAGTTCAGGAAAAAACATAACAGTTATCTATGTTCAAGATCTCATTTTTTAATTGAAAAAATCTGGATTTTACATCGACCTTGTTGGGACTTGAAACTGGACCCACCATATTGCCACGGTAAAGCCCTTTACCAATTAATATGTAATTGATATGGCCTTTAATCTTTTCGCAGGAATCAATTTCGTTGGATATAACTTTACTGGAATTTCCACTTCTAATCATGGTTGACAAATTTATTTATTATATACACTCATTGTTGGTTTTTACTTTGTTAATGATAATTCATACTTAATTGATCTTTGATGTAATAGTTTGCATTGCTAAAAGGTCTTCAAATTTTTATTTATAGTTTATTTTTCTTGTATTTTGCTTCAATTTATTTGCTTAGTTGTAATACCAATTGTTTGTTATACCTTGTTTTTCTCACTTAACTTTTGTATAAATATCACTGTTTCATTGTACTTCTTATCAGTTGACAATGCTCACCATGAGCGAAACCGGTCCTGATCCAATAAATTGTATGTGGAAAAACTACTAAAAATGTTTTATTATTTTTATTAATATGTATCTGTAAAAATATATAAACTTCATTTAACCTTGTCGAGTCCCTGGTTTAAGGCTTACAAAATGGTTGCTAAAGTTCATTGATATTGAATTCAATAGTTGATCCCTTACTCGATAAAGTTGTCCATGTCAATTGAATAGTGGAAAAGAGTAAAGTTAACCCAATCAAAATAGAGTTTCTTTTATGTTGAAGGATTCTTTCTTCGCAGCGGGACTGGATCTTTATTTGATACGTCAGGGATAGATAACAGACACATGCCAGCTTTGAAACATTAAGGCCTCTCGCTTTTGTTTTCCGCACTATACGCCTGCAGTTGACGAAACTTTTAGGATTTGTCATATTGTATTTTTTTAACCATAGTGGTTGAATTTACGAATTAATAAAATCTTAAATGGTGATCGTGCTCTATTTATATATACATATATAGTTTGTAATATTAATTAAGGTGTTAGAGTAAATAACAGGATGAATTGATGATATATCATCTATCTAATACATAATTTCCCAATCTTTTTCGGGTGGCTATCCCTTTATATAAAAGCCATGTGACCCACGTTCCTAATGCAATTGAAATAGGCTTTTTTTTCACTAAGGTTATTTTAGTTGACTGTAGTTTTAGTTTTGTTATTCAAATCCAAAATCGGAAAAAGTTGGCGACCCATAGGTTAGGAGCCCGTGATCGAATACTGCAAATCGTCCAAATTGTTCGATTTAAACCTTTATTTTATATAACCTTCGATTATTTTCAATCAATACACGATAATTTCTTCAATGAATATATATTATATTTAAATCAATTTCGTTTTGTTTATAATAATATCTATATATATATATATATTATTTTTTTTACAAGAAATTAAAAAATAATACTTGACATTACATCTTACGCCAATGCGTCAAATATTTTGAAGTTGAAAGATCATACGAGATATAGTCGATGAGATTTTTTGTAAGTCACATGAGATTAACCCAAGGAGAATTAGCTTCACAAAAGTTTATCCATGTCTTAGATCTCAAATTAAAATTGAAAAAAATAATTTGACATTGATCTTACCGGGAATCGAACCCAGACCCACCTGATCGGTAGAGCAAGTTTTAACTACAGTGGGCGACAAAATTATCACAATTCTCACAGTACGAGAAATTATTAACAAAAACAAAACAATTTCATTTTGAAAATGTTGAGGACAGCTGTGTATAAGCGTTGTACCAATTGAATAAGCATGAAAGTTTATTTGAAATTGACACAAACAAAACACGGTTTATTTGCTAACAATTGTCTTCGGATAAATCTTTCGCGTTTTGTATCCCTTTGTTTAACAAAACTTTCCACTTTATTTAGCAAACAAAACTGTTATCTAATCTTTTTAGTTAAGTTTATTCCGAAATAGTATTAATTTTAAAACATTAATTAAATTTTAAGCTGTAGTTAAGTACTATCATTTACTTTATAAGTGTAACTACTAGTTAAATAATTGAAATATAATAAATTACTTTTATGAAAATCTACTTCAAGTCTTACGGCGTAAATGATAGCAAACAACTATTGCTACACAATTTCAAAAAACGTTTCATGCTTTATTTAATAGAATCACTTATTTTATTTAAATCTTTCAAATTTCGTACAATTCCATATGTTTTTTTTACAATCGACTTGTGTTTTGCCTTTCGGCATCTTCAGGTGTTCAAGTGTACGGAACTAACAGTTGTTAAATAGTTTTTATCTTGTAAATATAAGAATAAGTTAGAAAAAATACGATCACTAAGTCTAAAATAATTTGATGTGCGATTTCAATTATTTTCAAAATTAATTCAGATTAAAATTCCACCACACACATTCAGTCGAAACTCTAAATAGAATTACTTACTTGCTTAAAGGTGAAAAAAAATCCCAATTTTAATTTATAAGATCAGGACCGGTTTCGATCACGACGAGTATTTTCAACTGATAAGAAAATAGAATGCTACAGCGTTTTTTTTAATACAAAACAAAATGAAATAAATAGGTTATTATAATCAATTGGAATTAAAAGAAATTTACAAATAATGTTTTTCCAGCTTTAAATATTAAATAAAACTTCCAAACTGCAGCTTTTATTGGACATTCATACCTTATTAAATTTTGAAATGGTATTTGTCAAATGGAAAATGTAAAAAAATAAATAAAAACTCAACATAATTATTGATGTATTTGATGTTGCTAACGTTTGATGTTTTTTTCAAAAATAAATAATGCGTTTTGGTTAAGATACGATTTTTTAATGAAAAAGATAGAAGGTTCCTGCTTAATTAAGCACGCCACTCCCTGTTCATTTTTTACAAGTAAACTTTACTTCAATATGATAATAAGGAATGCTTAACTCAACTTAGATGATTTAAAAATCCTATAAAGCTAATTCTATCAATTAAACGATTTTTTGTGTATTAGCAATTTAATATTTTTTATTAATTATATGTGTTTGTGTACACCGTCACATTCACCCTTAATTCGAACAAACTAGGTTTGGAATGTCGGCCAAAGATTTATAAAATTTAGGCATCGCTTACCACGTTGTCTACCTGTAAACTACGCTTACCAAGAATGACTTTATACGCGACTAAAACGCATTCTCTTGAAACTAAGTAGCGCGATTGCGTTCGGCCATTTGCTACCAAACGACGCGTCTACTTTTACCGTGGTTTAACATGAAATTTACTTTAGTCGAGGCCTACGGTTTCTCTTTGTATTTAAATAATTGACTTCTGAACAATATGAATAAATGACATAACATTTGATCCTATACACAACGGATATCATTTCATACGAAACCATACTGACTAAAGAAACTTTAAGAATTACCTTAAAAATTAACAGGTTGATGTAACTTACTAACTTACTGCCCCAGTACGAACAGCAATTTTTCAATCGTTTTCTGTTCGAAGACATGGGTGTTTGTGGTGTTTAAAAAATTTCCTCCCTCCCATCCGATCGTTGAATAACTGGGCTTAGCAAGAGCGATTAGATAACCGTTAGTTCTGCCCTTGTCTTATCTCTCTATCCCTATATCTTTCTTCAGAAAAGAGAGATTGAGAGGCTGATTAACATACAGCTCGTGTAGAAAAATAAACTTCTATTAGGAGGCCATATGCTTCACATTGGGAGTGGACATAGACTATTTTTATTTTTTCATAAGTGGTTTTGATGACTGTATGAGCATTTCCAGATATCTGTCGCTCAGTGAAATCATTCTTTTAAGAAATATGAAATTCGGAAAGTCTATTTTTTCTTATGCATTCATTATTGAATATCAACCAAGTCTTGGTTAACTTATTTTAAAACACTCCAGGCAATCATTTGACAACTCATCGCTGTTGTTTTACGTGATAAACTCATTAGTTGTAATCAATCATTAGCGAGTAGTTTCATGTACACATTTGAGTAATGTGGAAAAATTCGGTTGTTGAGTAAGCTTGTCACAAAACAGGAAGATTTTAAATATTTTTTCAAAAATTCTTAGCCTTTTATTTAATGAAAAAATATCAATTATAAAGCGGGTTACTTTCGCATGTGCTTTTTGTCATACATTTTTAATATCTCAAACGAAATCTAGTAATCCATCTAACGCTTAAGCCATTCCATTACTGTTAGTTTTACGATTAAATTTCGAGCAATAACGTACTTTTTTTATTGCCAGAAATTTTACTTTATTGCGTTAATACTTTCTTCGCGTGTACTTTCATTAATATACAACTTTCAGAAAACTCATAGCTGTCAAATCGTGAAGCTAAAAAGCCAAACATTATTTCAATTAGAATTGCAAATTGGTATTTTTCTCCCGTAAGCAAAAATTTTTGCATTGCATCAAATCAGATTAAGAAATTTTCTTTTCCTCCATCAATTAGCTGAGACGAGCTACCGCAGGTTTCATTTTTTTTTTCGTTTTTTTACTGTGTACAATCTCACTCGCCTGGCCAGACTGCAATATTTAGTTGATAGGTGGTCGGTAAGAATGAATTCTTTAAATGACAATAGTATTTAGTATAATCGTCAACAAATCACGATATTAATATTCATAAAATACGATGAGCTTAGGTTGTTAAAGACGACATTTACGTATTTAAAACAATAATTAATTTCTCTGTTTTAAATTTTTTTTTATGACGTCTAGCAGAAGTTTATTATTTTCATATTCGTTCACTCATTGTCTGTTACGCAGTAGTCATAGTTCGTTCATCTATTTAACTTTACACGTTTTACCACAGGATTGCACAATGGTCTTAATATCGCTTTTAATTGGCTAGTTCTATCGTTCTTCTTCAACCGACGCTTCCAATTAGTTGAATTTATCATTTATTTATGTAATTTAATAATAATAGCTGTTTGCAGTCTATCTGTAAAGGCAAATTTATTTTCCGGCTTAAAAGCATGGAAAATATTTTTCGTCAATGACGTCTTCTGAAGATTTCGCATATTGTCAAAAACCTGCAGTAAAAAAGTTTTTTTTTTCAAATTAATATAAGCATCATAAAATAGTGATGCAATTATTTTAAAAAGTCATTAACTAATATGTGGTTTTAATGGGAGTTTCGAAATCTGAATTAAATAATTGTCATGCATAATAAAAGTCAAATAGAATCTGTACACAACATAAACAATTTAATCCAATTATTTTACTGCCTTTAGTTCGTACATTGCTTAACAAAAAAACTTCTGGAAAAAATTCCCATCGAGCTAGGCGAGTGAGCGCATTGTTTACAAAGCTCGCTACGAAGAAAATTGCACATAATGACTGCCATTATTCTACGGCGAGGAAAATTTTCCAACTAAACGCTTAACCAAATTGCATTAAGTATTTTTCTTTTTTGTTCCAGAAATCTCAGTAAGGGAATCCACCCCACGCGTTCGTTTCGACTCAACGAGACCGCAGCTGAATCAACCTAACCGACCATAGCCATCCTAACAGGGAGCTTTTGAAGCTCTTACAAAAAGGTATTGTAACCATTTTATTTTTATCCGCTACATTGATGCTGTTTCATACCATTTTTTTGCGGTTTAAATTTAATAACTAAATGTTAACGTCAGAGGAAAAAGTTAGAAATATTTTTTTTGCTTCCTCCAACATTTTTACTAGCGTTCAATTTGATGTTTATTTATACCTATAAACTGAAAAATAATCTGTAAGATTAAAAATTGTTGACAGGGAGGAAGTTTTATCAGCCAATTTATGTACTTCGTATGACTTTTTTACACACGCCACTAAATTTTTTTCTTCGCATACTATGTATACAAGCTTCTTTGAGTTCTGCCTAGTATTTACATCGTATGGATTTTACTGGATTCCAATCCATCGGATACACAGATTTACACAATTGAAACTCTCGAAAGTCACGGCAGGTTCCTACCTTTCTTTTTTGATCCCAAATATCCGCATTTTAAGTCTTTATCGTTTATAGTTAATGTAGTTAAGCATTTATTAACGATAATTAAAATTAGCAATCGTAACAATCGATTGCTTATTTAAGTTAATAAAAACACAATATTCTTTTGTACTTTATTCCACTTTATTAAAAAGGTCAGGACCGGTTTTGCTCATTGCGAACATTGTCAACTGATAAGAAAAACATATAAAATAATTAAATGAATGAAAAGATTTTAATTATATGTTATAGGTTTAAACATTTTAATTTTGTGTTATTATAGATTCACTGTAATTTTTAAATTCTTTTCATTGTCAATTGTTGTTTACACCTTTTATTTCAATTTAATTTTGTATAAATAGCACTGTTTATATATTTTTCTGATCATTTGACAATGCTCACAATGAACGAAACCGGTCCTGACCTTTTTAATAAAGTGGAATAAAGTACAAAGAAATATTATGTTTTTATTAATATAATGCCTTTCCGCCAAGTATTGACAGTGAACACCCTAAAAGCTTATTTAAGTATTGTATATAATTGAATAGAAGTAATAAACAAATTCACTCCTTCCCCAGAACACCGAGAATGGCTTTGAAAGTAAGCGATCCTCTTGTTTACGGATTGACAGCCCACCGCTGGCTATGTACATAGTTATTTTACAAATGCTGTTTGAATATGCTTTAATAGTATTTTTTCTTTGTATTCTGGGTTGTTAAACATTTTTGCTGATTATAGTGCATTCAATTCTTCTTGTCTTTAACAATACTTAACAGCGTTGCGTCAATCCATCATGCTTACGTTATTAATTCCTGCCATCCGTTTCCTTTCTGTTGTTCATTCAAAAAATATTGTATCGGATTAATTATGGCGAAACCTTAAAGCAAAAAGCTCTGCTGCAAACAAATTCTTTTTTATTTTTTATTTCCCTTCACTGCTCTTGCTTCTTAACCTGTCATTTATCAAGTCATAAGGGTTTTCATTACTTGCTTTCTTCGCTATGATATTTCTTACATTCTAAGAATTAAGTGCTCCGTGGGACAGTGTTTGGTTAACAATTTTTTGCTCGAAATTAAATAAAAAATATTTGTTGCCTTATATTGTGTGAGACAGTCAATTTACCATTTTAATAAAATAAAAATATATTGTCCAGTAAAATAATTGGTTATTATCCTTTATTCAAGCAAGCTTTTTCCAACAAATTAAAATTAATAGTATCGATTACATAACAAATATTTTTACATTTTATTACACAAATGAAATAATCTTCACCTACGTTGGAAATCTACCATCAAAATACTTGAATTCGACATATCCAAAAATGTGTGTTTATTATTTTGCATTTCTTGTGAATAATGGAAATACATTATAAATAGAAAGGATGATATTTTTGGATTTCTTCGAAAAACCGTGCTTTAGAATCAGGTTATACTGGTTACAGGCTTTCCAGTATTCACGTATTGTTAACTCCATGTTAATTTTATATTATACTTTATATTAAGCGGTGTTATATGCTCAACTTCTGTGTAGATATGCCAAGAAATCATTCTGAGTTTACGATATTTGGTTTTTACACAATCGCATGTATGTCTAATTTGAATTTGAAAAAGAATCGAGAAGACTGCGATGGTTCCAAATATCATAAACATTTAATAACATTTTCAATTTACGTACGAAATTTTAGATTTTGAATTATATCCCGTTAACCATAATATTAATAATATAAATATAATCTTAAAACCCTTAGTATTTCACTTCTCGTGTTACAAAATGTGACACCTGTTTCGTTCCATAAAAAAGCATCATCAGATAGAACATAAACTAATTCTTGAGGTTTTAATCACAAAATAAAAATCGGAGTTTTGTAATTTTCTACTGGTCGCAGGGGACGGGTAATATACAAACATTAATAGTAGATATCGCAAATTAATTACTTACATTGTGTACTGTAATTTCCAGTGGAAATAAATTTAATTTAAACAAAACAGTGATCATATTGCATATATTATTATAAATAGTATTTACTGTTTTTTTCCTAATTAATTTCCCCAAACTACTACTCTTTATTATATATTAAAAAATGAACTTCCAGAAATTTACTGCCAAATCCATCGAAATTGTAATATTCATAATTCAGTTTTGCGTTGTGTTTTTGTATCAATTTATGAAACATTAACAGGCATTTATGTTTTTTGAGGCAGCTTGAGATTCGTGCAGTCTCCCACGAGCGAAAATTTTAGGTATGTTTATAATAATTTTCGGCAAGTACTTTCTCCATCCATTAATTTTTAAAGTTGTGTATCGGCTCATGTTTAATTCATCATACATAACTGATGACTTTACAGAGTAGCGATACAGTCTACAACCCACACCATAACCATGATGAAAGATTGCAGCTATTAGGGAGGAGAGGTTCGCTGCTGAGGAGGAGACGAATGCTCCATCAGTTATGGTTTGGTTAGGTTATTAAATCCCCGAACGAACGCTGGCAAATTCTCAGAGCCGAGCGGAATACTCTCGCGTACTTAGCCGCCTCTTGGAAATGTTACACTTAACATAGTGAGAATTTTACGAAATGTTTGAAATATTCCCGTCTGTTGGTAATAAATATAATTGATTTTTCGCTGAGGCTTTGTAAATTTTGCACTCAATCGGTTGCTTTGTAATGCCATCATAGAAACAAAACATTCTCTTATTTGTAGCTAGTTTTTTTTAAATTTATTTTAGTATGTCGAATTCCTCAGTTGTAGTCACCAATATCACCACATCGTTATATTAAGAACACATTTTTTGAAACTTGTTTATTTAAGTTTTTATTTAACCTAATTAAATATGACAACAGTTCGTACGTGTGACAGATGCTAGTTTACAAAAAATAACCATAATATTACTGACCCAATGTATTATTGTTTGAAGAAAATAGTTTCATGAGCAAACTCAAAAGAATGCTTCAAATGATAGTCATATGTCGCCCGCTGTGGTCTTGTTGGTTAGAGCTTGCTCTACCGTACAAGTGAGTCTGGGTTCAATCCCCGGTTAGGTCAATGCCAAATTTAGATTTTTAAATTTAAAGTTGAGACCTAAGACATAGGTGTTTGTGATGTTTACCTCGAGTTTATCTCGAGTGACTAAACAATACTATAATTCTCATCGAGTTCTTCTCGTATGATCTTTCAACTTTACAAATATTTGGCGCATTGGCAATAGCTGTAATGCCAATTTTTTTTTTTAAATAAAAAATATGTTTCAGTATTCAATTTTAAAAAAAGTTTGCTAGTTTTAAATTACTAACAGTATTTATGCCTGGATATATTCGTATATACTATATTTTTTCATAAAAATTACTATTTTGGGACGCAAGAATTTCCTGGGACTTAACAATTTTATGTCTCGTGTCCCGGACATGGAAAAGGCCGAGACTCCAAAATGTTTGTTGTCAATATGGTACATATAGTGACATTTTTCTTAGTTTTACTAATATCTAACTACATAAACACTTGTCGTCTATTGCCGAATCACTGGAGGCGAAAATACAATAATTAGAGATTCAAATGACATGGCAATTCTACAACAGGCGTTACGTCGCCAAAAGCGAATTATATCACGGTAAAACAAATGCATTTGTGGAATACCGTGCTCATTCGTGGCATTCCTTGCTCAATAGTGGTACAGCAGTGTTATGTGATTTAATTTGTGTTAACTGTCAACCCGAAGTCGAGTCGAGACTTGCTGCTAAGCGAAAGGAATTTAAGATCAAAGAGCATAATTATTATCCCTGCCTCTTGACTTCAAAACATTGATGTTATGTTAACAAAATGAAGTTTTTTTTAATCAGTACGATAAATTTATAAAACATATAAATAATTCCTCATGACGACAATCTTTCAGTTCATGTATTTTTTTTCCACGTTGTTTTTCCGAACGTGCTACTCCACTTATTACTAGAAAACTTATACAGTTCAGCATTATTTTTATCTAGTTGACGTTCCTAAATCATTATCAATAGATTACTTTTGCGTTTTCTTTACAGTTTTTTTAGCTGGCGCTATTCGCAACAGGATTTCAACCTTACCACACTATTAATTTTGCTTTATTTTACACAAAATACGTACGTAAATATAGTGCTATTAAAACATATATAATAATAAACTTAAATATATCGGGTTTATTGTATCCGTTATTCATGCCTACTAGATAAGCAAAACTTGTCGTTTTATTGAATACATAACTCAATGTGTACAATTTTTCTTCTTTTGCTGTGTTTCAATATAAAAATACTCATTTTGATATAGTTCGCAAAACATTATCTTTGTATTATTTGCCTTATAAATTTCTTAGATTATTTTCTTTTAAAAATCCAGTTAGCAATTCTGTATCACTTGTTTATTCGCGTCACGTCTTTGACTTAAAAGTTTCTGATAAACTTGTGACTACGAGCAATTGATCGCTTAAATTTCTATAACATCATTTTTCCTGTTTTTCTTTTAGCTGTCCTCGAGTAGAGCATTATGTGTTGTACCTACGACGTGTATCCGCATAATAAATTGTATATTTTTACCCTTTTATAATTGAGTTCTACCAAGTAAATGCCAAATCAATAAATAAATTGTATATTTTTGCTTGAACTGCAATACACTTATTCTTTTTAATGAGAAAATAAAATGCAGATCCTATCAAACTTAAAACAAAATTAAATTTGACTAATTTGTTATTCCACATGTGTTGCAATTTTTGAAACATGTTTTGCTTCTTCGAGAAGCATCATTAGATCATCGCAACGTTTGCGAATAAATTAAAAATTGATTCAAATTTTATTCTTTTAATTACAAAATATAATTCAGGGTTTTTCTTTTTTTATATAACTCAAGGAGAGCGTAAGATACAAAATTTTATGTTTCTACTTAATTATAATTTTTTTTTTTTCATTATGTGTGATAAATCTCAATGGTCGTTGACTTTTGTGGATCTCACGGGTTGCAATCCCAGTACGAACAGTATTTTTCAATAGATTTACCTATTTTTGTTCCTTCCTCACCCTTCCAATCCTTAAAAATAATGAAACGAGGCGAGAGAGATAATATAACAAGTCGTGTACTAACCCTATTCTTTCTATCCTTACTCTCTTCGAAAAAATAAAGATGGTAAGCAACTGATTAACTAGCAATTCTCTTTAAAAAAAACTTCTTTCGAGATACTTCCATCAGAGGCCTATGTTCCATATTGGGAGCAGATATAAGTTTAAAAAATAGTATAATAGCCATTATTAAAATATCTATTACACAAATATTCTATAATAGTACCATCTACCACGTAAGATATTTTGAGAAAATCTTTAAAAAAAAAAATGAAAAGAAACATTACTAATTAATTTAATTAATGTGTGCTATACATTACAGTAGAATATTGTGATTCATAATGAATTAGTCAAATAGTTGTATTCGTCGTAACGTTTAGAGTAAAAACGCTGATTGTGTTTCTAAGGCAAATTTAAAAAAAAAACTATATTCTTGAATGAAAACAGGTTTTCTACTAAAATATCAGCGAACAAGCTGAATATATTTTAGCTCTTTCATTCTGCATTCGTGGATTGAAAAAAATAGTTTTTCAAAAATGCTGCCTTTGCTTCTAATTCCCTCAATAATTAAATATAGTCTATTTTTATAATAATTGACTCGATCAATTTTAACTTAGTTATTTGGAATAATAAAAAAATATCCTGACGATTACTGTGAATAAAAAAGCTCAGTATACAGTAATTTACAGTCAGTAAACGACCATATACGGCAATCATAGTAATTGGTTTATTTGATAAAAGCCATGCAAGTCAAATACAGAAAGTGCGCATTTCAACGACTTAATAGCCTCCATTGAAAGTTCGCTGTACCTTGTACCGGGAAGTCTTCGATTACCGTCGGTTTGCTAGCAGATATTTGGATTGCAATTACATACTAACGTCGGACACTTATATCCAATTTGCATACTTGATTGCTTCCACTGGACGCCACCGACCACCGGTTTGTCAACATCTTAATTGAATTCAGCAGTGTTGGTCCAGAAAATAAATGCTTCATTTAAGCCATTAACGACTTAGGAAAATTGTCCTCGAGTGTTTGTGTATTCCATAATATTATATGTCTGTACCTTAAATCTATAAAGTTCTTTGAACAGTTTTACCCGTGCTAAAGACTGTTGATAAATTAGCTTTTAAATATTTTATCATTCATTACTTTAAAGATTTTTACTTTATTACAAAAATATTTTATACTACATAAGCAAAAGTGAGATAAAGCGTAAAGATAAGTATGCCAATCGATTACTGAAAAGTAAACGTTTATAATGAAACACTGAAATATTTTGATTTAAAAAGAAAATTATTTATGTAAAAGTCTTACGTTTACAATTGTTGATATTACCCTGAAACTTCAAAGCATTAGCGAGATTAGTAAAATAACTAAATACAGATAATAAATAGAATACAAAAAAGCTTCTGTAATCATTTGTCATAAAGCATAAAAGATCCCAAATAAAACCATTATTCGGTATTTAAAAAGTACAACACAAGCCTTAAATTTGAATCGTTCAAATTATGCACATTCTCACAGATTTTGTCACTAACGACCCGGGTTTCGCCTTTCGGCATCTTCAGGCGTTCAAGTTCACGGATGAACTTGAACTGAACAAGCCTTAAAGTTCAATTATCTCGTAACTAGTATTTTCAGCTTATCCCATTGTTGCTTTAGGGTAGCGAATATGTAATATAACCAGGACCTATTTCGCTCATCACGAGAATTTTCCACTGATTTCAGATTTTCTGTTAATAATGCTCCTGATGAGTGAAACATCGCCTGATAATATTAAATATATGTGAATTTGGTACAAAATACTGTTATAAATTCATTTATTTTATTAATTTATGTTATCATTCTTGTAGAAGTAATACATTTGCTGTTTTAACATATTTCAATAGAGTTCTTCCTAAGTATAATACAATTTCTAACAATTTTGTCGGGTCCTATTGCAAAGAGAAGTGGAGTTTTTACATTTTCTTTATAAACTAAACATGGTTTTTTTTTAATTTATGATTTCGACGGAAGGTGCTTGGTGGAATTTCAATATTAAATTTGAATCGTTCAAATTATGTACACTCAGTCAGTATGTCAGTTCAAGTTCATCCGTGCACTTGAACGCCTGAAGATGCCGAAAGGCGAAACCCGGGTCGTTAGTGACAAAATCTGTAAGAGTGTACATAATTTGAAGGATTCAAATTTAATGGAAAATTTTATTTTACCTTAAACATCAAAAAAATAAAATTCAAACGTTTGAGTGTAGTACATTTGACGCAAATTAATAAGCTCGCACATTAATTTACTTTAAACCTGCTACAATCAAAGTAATTTCCTTTGTTTTCCTTTGCGTCGTTTTCTCAGTTTCTTTACGTAAGTAAGCAAATGGAAACGTATACCTTTTGGGAATTGTTCTTGAAACATATTTTGAATATAATAAAATAATATGAAGAAGTCAGCGGACTATGCGACCTAAAAAAGGCAGCACGTGTCATTTCCAAAATGGATTCATTCAGTTTAGACATATCTCTAGGTTCATGGCGCACGCCACAATTTCTGTATCAGCAGGAATCGTGACCGGTATGCTAAGTGGACGTCGGTGACTTTTCAGGTATACCGCAAGCTGATATTATTTTTATTAAACAAATATTTTTTAAATATATCCTTTCTATTGGATTGGATTTTCCGTGAAAAATCAGAGTATATTTGTTAAAATTAATTTTAATATATTGAGTAAAATTTTGATATTAAATTTTATGAACAAACGTATTAAAAGAAAATATATCAAACCAGGTTTTAATCCCATGTCCGTTTTCTATATATCTATGTATAGCTGTCGCGTCCTAATGGATGTATTTCAAGACAAGTTTTTTCTACGAGAACTGCTTGTTGCTCTGTCGCTCAACCTTTCATATTTCGACGGAAATAATAAGGATAGAAACATATAGCAGAGCAGGACTAGCAGTTAACTAATCGCACCGTCTCGTTATTTAAGGATTGTCAAGATGGGAGAGGCTTTTAAATGAAAATGTAATTTTAATTTACTGCAAAATACATAAAAAAAATCAATCGGAAAACACTGAAAATGCATTGAAAATCAATAAGGTATATTTAGTAACGAAAACTGACTTGACTTTAAAAAAAAACCTTATCTTTTCTTGAAAAAAAAATGTCATCTGCTTATATTTATATATATGTACTGTCTATATTTAATATCATCCACCTACTTTCTTTTATTTTTACACTGACATTAAAAATAATTGTGATATATTAGCACATTGAATTCATGGCATTACTTTAACTATTACTCATCGAAGAACTAGGTTCATAAGTTAACCCATTTCAATTTAAATATCATGATTCTAATATATATAAAGCAGAAAATTAAATAAAAAATCTTTATTACAGCCACTATATATAGAATTTAAAAAAAAAATTCACCTCATCGACACTGTTTACAGTTTACCACACTTACACTGTTTACCACAGTTTACACTGTTTACCACATAATAATATTTTATGTTAAAAACATTCAATACATTCTCTTTTCCGAGAAATCGATTTAGTATGCAACTATTCGGTTCTCAATTTCTGGTGCATTCTGAATGCTTAGTCCACTTGTCCAAGACCGTCTAGTAATTGGAAATACCTGCTATGATCCTGTTAGAATGCTTCCTCGACACGTGGCTGGTTTAGAAAATGCAAGTCACAGCAGGGAATAGAGTTTTCCGTTATTTGAGTGCTCTGCTTTTCCAAATTTCCGATTCTATGTGAACTTTTTCTCTTTCATTAAAGATTCCAGAAGTTTTTTGTTTATTTAGATTAAATTTACTTTTCGCTTCAAAACGCATTTTACGTAATGGCATTAGTTTTAGACTAACCAAGTCATCATATATCAATCCAAATATTATTTAATTTCGAGCAGAACTAAAACAAATAATTCAGAGACGTGATCAACGTTCAAGGAAATCTTTTATTCAATAAATTTTCAGCTCAATAGTCAGGTATTACTGTTATCACTTTTAGGGTGTTCACTCCTAATACTTGGTGGAAAGGCATTTTTTTAATAAATGACAATATTCCTTTTCATTTCAATTTGTTTTTGTATAAATAGCACTGTTTAATTATATTTCTTAAGACACATAATGTAATTAATAATTAATATCAATATAATTTTTCCTAATTTACCTCCCATATTGCTTATTGTTTTTCGAAACACTAAAGGCATAGTTAAAAAATTGAATGTAGCATAATTAATAATGAATATCTGTTTAAATTATCCTAATTAATGTTTTTAAAAACCCCAGACTGCTTATCGTTCTTTGAAACACTAAAATCACATTTAATAAGTGCAACATTGTAATTATAATTTGAATTAGTATGTTAGAGTGAATAATACTATGCATTGTGTATCTCTTCGTAGCCAGTATATATAGATGAGCAAAATTTACGTTTAAGCATAGTTCTGACGATGGCGAAAGCCGAAATAACTATCAACGCATAAAATATAAAAAACTGTTTAACTGAAATACGTTGATATTTTTACCCTGTTGAAATGGAGTTCTACCAAGTAAATGCCAAATCAATAAATATATTTCTTATCAGTTGACAATGCTTGCCATGAGCGAAACCGGTCCTGGCCTTATATATAAATAAAGTGAAAATAAAGTGCGAAGGAATATTGTCTCTTCTTAATATCACTGTAATATAAATCAAAATGGGAAAAATTCAGTGCATACTTTGCTACTTACATATTAATTTTGTCTCACTTTTTCAAAGTATAAAACATCAAGTTGGACTTGACCCAAGTACGTAGTTATAAAAAAATCAAGGAGGAAGGAGGTATGACAGGAACACATTATTGTTATCATAAAAATAATTGAGATACGAGCATTTAAGAAATCGTGTAATAAAAACAATGAAATAATAATTAACTGTTTAGCTCTGTTATATTATAAATTTGACGGCTTTATACAATTTTCTTTCTGTCGTTTATTTTTCACAAATAAAAAAATCAGCATCGGTTTCAATGGATTGTTTTTTTTTGTTGCGCAGCAACTGTAATCATCTGAACATATTATATATTAGTAATTAAATCCAACTGGTTCAGAAAAGAGGGAAATTCAAAAACATCTCAGTTAGGTAAATATTTTAAAAATATAAATCACTGGAAATACAATCACAAAGAATGATAAAACAAAATCGGTACATCGCAAAACCGAAGTCTGCATCATAAATAAACCATTAATTATATCATTTAATCAGGTATTAAACCACTAGTCTAATTGGGCTATTTTCTCTTAGTCGTGTTAAAATGAAGTTCAGTATAAGTAACTGAACTCCATTGTTAATTTATAATTATTATATAAATGTCTCTTTCTTAACTTATAAAAAATACTCCTGAATTGTATATTATTCAAACCAGTTTCATTGAGTATGTTTAATCAAATTACTTACTCTTTATCTTGAACGTGCTTTTACGTTAAGTAACACCAAAAACAGTTAATCATTTTACTATATTTTTTTTTGCTTGTTGATCCTTTAATTTATTCTTATTATATTTAGTTTTGATTGCTTTATAATTTGTTATGTTTATTTTATTTTGTTCGCATAATAGCTTAAGCTTAACTACAACAGATAAATTGTATTATTTTTAGCTCACCTGATCAAAGGGTAATCGCGTTTGCCGTTTACCCCTTCAAAAACCTTTTCGCTTCCGACCATTTTCATACTAACACAGTGACGGAGTCTCTCACATACGATCATATTTAATACGTTGCAAATTTCGAATTTATTTTTAATATTAATGAACCGCTCTTGTATTGTAGTTTGAAGTTTCACGCGAAACATGAACGCGGGAATCACAGCTTTGCATTAAATAAATAAATTAGTTTTATTCAATTTATTTATTAAGACACAGCGATTGCATACAAATTCTCAGTTGACAATATCGATACACATATTTAGTACGCTTGATGTACAAATCTATAACGTCAAATACTCCCATGAAATTCATTTGTATTCACAAAGTTTTTTTTAAAAAAAAACAACCGTCTAGTTTCGCCTAAACGAGCTAGCGAATTGTAGCATTAACTGACTAAATCGTGTTTTTTGCCGTTTAATACCATAATTAACACCTCCATGCCCATGGTGCAATCGTAAATATTTGAGCCATTAAATCATTCAATATTTCTCTTAATATTGCCAATAAGTATTTATCATTTTAGGTATTCTAGCATATATATTTTTTTAAAACTATTTTTAAGCTTCTAACTTAGGTTTTAATACTGTTAATAAACAGTGAAACTGAGATGTCATCATGGCAGGCAACGTATTTTTTTAGGATGGCATGTTACGGGTTAACCAAAAGAAAAACCAATCTGAACTCCGCCAAACCGTGCAAAATTATATTGGAAAAAAATACATGTATCTTTAATAAAAAAAGCCGTAAATGAATTTTGAATAATACTGCTGGCAATGGTTTTAATTATTTGTCTTATTTCAACAGAAAGGGTGTTGCATATTTCCTATTTATTTATTTCAATATTTTATGATTTTGGTTACATGCGCCAATAAGAGGTGAAGTAAGCCAAGTGGTATTTTAGTAAAAATTGAGTTGGATGCGTTTGAATTTAGTAAATACACACTACAAAAGTGTTATCTCCCCAAAATAAAAATATGTAATTCACTAAACATCAAAGTCGTGATTGTACTTAAAAGTTCAATAGAAAAGTTATACAATTTTAATACTTTGCTCACTTCACCTCTTGAGAGCTCAATTATATCATAGTTTTCTAAATATATAAAACTATGTATTCTTTGTATTTTTAAAAATAACTCTTGCTAGTCTTTCCAAATATCTTTTTATTGAAAATTGTTTAAATATAATAACTACTAAGTATTATATAAATTATTATATTTTAATATCACACTATAATTGAGCCCTCGAGAAGTTAAGTGACCCAAGTAATAGAATAGTAAAACTTTTCTATTGGACTTTAAATTTAAAGTACAATCACGTGTTTACTTGGTGTTTTGGTGGATTGCATATTTTCATTTGAGTGAGATAGGTAACACTATTGCAATTTGTATTAACTGAGCTCTTTTAGACATGTAGAATATAACAGCACATATAACTTATTTTTTCCAAACATCAATCACTTGGCTCACTTAACTTCACAGACGCACGATTATTCATTCCTTGGGTTCTTATATGTTTTTGAATAAGTACAATTTATGCGATGAAATTTTGTATTCTGCAGTATCACAAATAATAATTTACGTTTCGCCACGTAGTTTTTTTATTAACTCTCGCGGCTCGGAGACTAGAAAAATACTTCTCTGCCGATGGTGGTCGTTTAGGTACCCCAGTGGTTTCCTCACTATTGGCCTTGTTCTTTTGAATTTCAAAAAACAAAATAGTCTAAGGGCTTTTAAATACCTCTCTGCATAATTCTTCATTTTTTTTTATAAAAATCCGTGTTTTTTAAAATAAATAATCATATTTTAAGTTGCGCGTAAAAAAGACGTCATCCCAGCACACATATGAAATTGCAACTGACAAGTTTAGCACAACTATCTTACAAACGATCGCTTATCGCGGGCGCTTATCTCGTTATCGTGTTATCGCGTATTTATATAAACTACAGAAGGTCCAAAAAACTATGATATAAGAATACTTTAATTATAGACATTCTATCACCCATATTAAAATAGATGTTTAAGAAAATGTGGGTATTGGGGTCGCATTTATTGAGCTTAGAACCGGAAAAGTTAACGTATTATCAATTTAATGCAATCTTTCATGTACTATTAATATTTAAAAATAATATATACTCTTATTTTTTATAAATATGAACACTACACTGAACAGTATACAATTCGCTCACGGTACAATTCTCCCTATATGATTATTGCCGCATTGCTTCCGTATGTAAAAGACCTCGTCATCCACTGTGCCTACTTCCTGAGTGCGCCTCAGAACAGGACAGCGCTAAGGGCTGGGCAGTCCTCAAATATTTCAATCGATTTTTGCGGTGATGTGAGACAATCATCCATACTCCGGATATTTTCATATTTCACCATTGTATTGAGATATTATCACCACTTACTTGACAATTTTCTTGTTTCTTACCATGTATAACTAGCTTCTTTTGGTTATACGGAATATTTTCAAATAAGACATAAGAATATAATAAAAATATAATATTCTTTTGTACTTTATTCCACTTTTTTTTTAAAAAAGTCAGGACCAGTTTCGCTCATTGCGAGCATTGTCAACTAATAATTGTGGCAACAAGAAATGTGTAAATTATAATTAACATATTCTTAAAAATTCAATGGCCCATACTATACAATTAACAGATTTCCCTCTAAGATTTTGACAACCCTGTCGAGCACGTTCACACCGTTGTCCGGTATTACCCCATTATGATAATGCGTACCGGTCGAACGGTTTCACGTGCTTTCACGATGGGGCAATCCTCTTCTTCCGCCTTCGCCGAGCTTTCAACTTGCCTGTCGCGAGCTTTTCAGGTCCGGTCAGGCACGGCTGCCTTTGTTTATGGGATTTCACAAACATTACATGTAATAATGAAAACTTATCGTATTACATTGAAAAACAATATGTTTTATAGTGTCGTAAGAATTTTAAAATATTCAATGTTTTCCTTTCAAACTCGGAACCAGAATCAGAATCATATTTCGAAATATAGAAAGGTTTAAGGACATTACACTTATAGATTTTTTTACTTGAAGTACGGAAAACGTTTTATGATTATTTTGCGCCAAAGTCAAAATAGTAAATATACACATACTTAAAGTACACGAAGACTTACAAACATATGTTTTCATGACTCGATCAAATGTCAATTAAATAAATTATCTGAGAAATCTTTCTACTTGGTTGCAATTTTCACAAGCCTCTCTTTTTTCAAACGTAAAAGCTAAATTCAAATACTAATTCGGCATTTTTAGCATAAATCTTAGTGAAAGAACATGTATTATTTTGTGATTATTAAAAAAAAAATTGGGTTACGTAACCCAAAGTTTTTTATGTTATGCTAAAAATGCCGAATTAGTATTTACCGTCGATATATGTTGTTTCGAACATACGTTTTATACAAGCATCTCCTACTCAATTTTATAAAAATAATATATTTTAATTTTCGGTCTACAATTTTGCGTTCAAATACTACTTCTCTGCCGTTCTTTATAGTTTACAAAGATCCTTAACTTTTAAAATATTTTTCAAATTATGCTAGAAAAATATAAGAAAGTATACACAATATAAAATATTTAATATATATGGATATTTTTCAAAAAAAAAATATCCATCCAAAAGATTTTCATATTTTAAATCTCTAAATTGAAATATAAAAAAAATAGTCAACGTATTTCACGTTGCGAAATAAAACAAAGTTTTTATTTTATCTAAAACAAAACGCTTTTTGCACAGGTGTGATATTTCAACACACCCCCAAACACCTTTCTTTCGCTCCCGTATTCACGTTTTTCTTTCAACTTTGTCAGTTCTTCTCATTTTTGAAATTTCTTTTTTCTAATTGATAATAACATAATAAGCTTATAGTGTTAGTTTGTGTTACTCAAATTACCTTAGCCTATAATTTTATTTATTGAAAAACAAATACATATCATTCATTGACCATGATAGAATCTGTAATATATATTTTTAATTTAATATCTTAGTACGATACATATTTTACAAAACATATAAGTAATCATCAGTGTATGACTCCATCCATCATTTTGGAGAGATAAAAAGATATTGCTGTTTATAATTCAAAATCAATTATATATAGTATACGCAATCAGTTTTTAACTATCTATTTACAATGAGCTTTTACAACAGTCACGCTCGCTACGCCCAGTTATTAAAGGATCTGAAGGGTGGGAAACAAAATTTTAGACATCACAAACACCCATGCCTCAAAAATAAATAAACAGACGAAAAATTCTGTTCGTACTGGGACTTGAACCCTTAAGATCCGATACGGAAGCCCTCAACGCTAACCGCTGCGCTATAGGACCCGACAAATATAATTTGTAAAATAATATTTGTAGAAATAAAATGCTTTGTCTTTTTATTATCTAATTTATATACTAGAACTGATTATTTAATAGTGATATAAATAATATTAATTTCCAAGAACACTCCCTCGCCTCAAACTTTGAAAACATCTGCCCCCACGTATACAAAAAAACGGGTATTTTACATACTACATTTTCTCGCTCATTTGATACTGACGAAATTTTATTAAATTTCCAACCGTTTGTATGGAGTTTTTGTTAGAAGCTTTTATATTGGACTTTTTTTCTGCCTTTTCTGAACCTCCGCGAATGAAAAGGAACGTTAATTTTGATGAATGTCAGCTTTAAATCAATCCGTTTTTTTATATTTTAAGTAAACTTTATTTTTTTAAACATTCTTCGTTAGCTTTTTCCTTTAACTAACCCAGTGGTATGGGACCATTTTCGTTTAGAAGAGTGAAAAGAGAAATTTACGTAATTCTTTCTAAATTTTAGATTTTATTTTGTTTATTTTAAAATTTATTGTGAATTTATGTCCGCTCCCAATGTGAAGCATATCGCCTCCTTATGGAGATGATATGATAATCAACAAATCCTTTTTCGATAAAAAGAAAACTTTGTATCAAATACTCCAATATAAAATTGAAATAGGATGTGTAAATGATTATTAATTTAAAATAAAGTTTGCATATTTGTTGCTTCGTTTGGAAATTATGTAAACAACAGTTCGTTTTCTTGCTTAACTGATTTTTTAATAGACTTAGTTATTAAGTTGTTGACATCTGAAGATAATTATTCAATTTCTCTTCAAAAATATTTGTTTTAAGTAGCAATGAACACTTAGTCATTTCCGTGTTGTTTCTCTTTAACAACTTTTTACGTTGCATAACGAGGCAATAAATACCATATATTATTGGTGCTATATCATTCGAAAAATATTTATAACATATCTATATATATTTTTCATTATATTAATTTTTAAAAGGGTTACGACATAGTTGAACATATAACTGGAAAGATTACTGTGAGGCTTACAATGAGCCTTATTACTAGAGGCTGCCGATATCTCAATTTTGACAAAAAAAATCATAGATTATTCTACCTGCCAGGTAAAATCATTTATATTAATATAAATTTATAAAATAACCAAGTAAGGTATGAAATTAATAAAGTATTTTTCTTAAAGAACATAAGCATATTAGACCAGTCCAAATAATGCATTATTCCAAAATTAGACTTAAATACAAACATATCACAATTTAACAATACTATTTTACTGTTATCAATCAAGTGCTATTATTGATATACTTCCATACAAAAAAAAATACTTTCCCTTCTTACATAATCGCTGTAAAGGTCATTAGGAAAATGGCGTAAAAAACTGTTTCCCCGCTGACATGAAGTAGAATTGAATGTAACGAAAAAAAATCATCATTTACGGCTGTCAGCGCAACGTTTATTTTTTTATAAACGGTTTTATATTTCTGTTTTGAATCGCTTTTCAATAATGCGTCCCAGCATTTGTGGGTCGTTTATTTTCATCAATCATAAATGTATTTATAATTAAGTTGAATGAAAAATAATTCCTCATTTATTTCAATCAGATTTACATTATGATTAGTTTCGACATGCATTAGTAAAATTATAAATATATATATGACAACACTTATCATTTTTTTTGTATTCATTATTGTAGTACGCAGTCGTTATGAATAACAGTAATGCAAATTATAAACACTTGTATCACTGCTTTTTATTGGACTCAGTGAGAAAGCATTGTTTAGATATACAGTATAAGATAATATTTTCAGTCTATAACCGAGTAGTCAAGTTCTATCTGTTCAGTTATATCAAATCCCATAATTTATACTTTCATTACTTTTGATTTTTCAATCGATTTATTATCTTTTAATATAATTTATGTATTTTTAAACTTTTTTTCTCACCTGCTTCATATTTATACTTTTAGACGGAACGCTATACTTTTTTCTAGTCCATCTTTCTATCGCTTCTCTTTAAGCAACCAGTTCTCGTAAAAGTGTCTTCTGCTAAGATACTGACATGTTATATAAGAATTCTCATACTATTCTCGAAGTGGCTACAAAAGGCAATATCTATTATAATAACATATTTACGATAAAAAAATGTTTGTTTTCTCTATCATTTGTTGTATTGTTCTAGAATGTGCCTGCAATTTTTTTTATCTATTCAAAAATTCACTTTCCATTCATTCGGAAGTATAGTTACGAAATATACATAATAATAAAGTAAGATGCATATATATAAAACTTTTATTATAAAATATCATTACACACACTTCTATCTTCTATTCTAAGATACGATTAACGCCCGGTAAAAAAGATTAAGGCTTTATCTTTACAACACTTCAAGAAAGAATATTTCCGTCATAAAAACGCGTAGAAAACATTTCATCCAAACATCAGTTGTCTAAGTAAAGACATCCAGAAAAGGCCTTTGAAGGCTCTGTTTCCTCCCATCTCTTGCGTGTTATTCGTCCGTGAAAGCCTTTTCACTTTACTTGATTTGCAGCTACGGGGTAGAAAAGTAGGATAGGCTGGCTTTTTTTGGGTGTATTTAACCTGAAATGGAGCACGGTGCTGTTGTTTGTCGACCCGTCCTGATGTTCACAATATCTACCTATCTACTCAACTATAGAGAACTGCAACGAGTTAGTAACTCAAAATCCACTCACAAATTAAATTTTTCATGCCATTATATATTATATTTAAAACGAAAACGTATTCAATGTTGTATAATATTTATGTTTTTAACCGTCACGCATACTTTTTATTGCAATTGTCAATAGGAATAAAATTAATGTTTATTTTTATTAAATGATAGATTTCGTTTTATCTTTCAACTGAGAAACACACTAATTGTATGTACTGGAAACTGATGGCAAAATTGACTATTTTAGTATATGTGTACATATATATATTATATATCCCCGATTTTATTTCTTTTCTTAAAAAACAGATATTAATTGCCAAAATATCATGATAATACAGTGGAACCCCCAATTGCACGGTCGCATTCCATTATCGTTACTAATAGACGATCGGTCGTCTGTGCCGCGCATACAGTCAAATGTTGGCTATTGTATGTGTATTCAATACGTGCCAGGCTATACACGCATAGCTGGGCGTCTGTCTGTGTGCGAGATATTTACTACTACAAAAAATAAATATTTCGTCCATATTTTTTTTTGTTTGCAAAACTAAGGGAAATCTTAGTTTTGCGTTTTCCGCGGAAAAAACCAAATCCCTATTTTTTATGAGATTCACACCCCCAATTACACTATCCCCAATTACACGGTCCCGACTATAGTGTAAATGGGGGTTTTACTGAATAAATAATACCGAATGAAGAGATTTTTTAACCGTCTATGTTCCCGATGTGGATCACATGAATTCTTATAGAGCTTATCTCAACAGAAGTTTTTTTCAAGAAATGATTTTTACTCAACCTTTCTTTTTAAGATAGTAGGGGTAGACTTGTGGTTAGATAATCGCTTTCGCTTATGCCCTGTTTATAGATTTTTTTAGGGAATTTCAAACATAACAGACATCAATGCTTTCAAACAGAAATTAATTGAAAAATCAATTCATACAAATTTTCCGTTCTGGGATTCGAATCCGTAAGCGGCGTCACCGTAATCAACAACGTTTACCACTCAACCATAGACCCCGACCAAATAAGAGTTTTATTAATGCTTAACTATTTTTTATTTATATTTCCAATGTTACAATAACATTGTATTTGGTACGATTGTATTATATAAATCTTCATTAAAAAACATGTATTAACCATTTAAAAAGAATTACACTCACCCCTCGCAGAGGGCAAAGAGCAACTTGTGAAACAACGTCGAAAAGCTCTTGCGATTTTCATTAGTGGCTCTTCCGCTTGTTTTATTGCCTATTTTTCAGGTTCGCACTTTCACGCTGGCCAGTCGAACTCAACGCAAATCACGTGACTTTCGAAACCAAAAAGTTCCACTTAGCAGAACTCACTTTTGGGTAGATTAATTGAGAACTTCTTTTGAACTGACTAATGGTTACGTAGTATGATTTCCCGATTTGTTTTTTCGGAAATTTCAATCATGAACTTTTATTTTTTATTGCCATCATATTAGACACGTTTGCTGATTTTTACGTAACTGAATTCAAAGTTCAACAGTTGAAATATGTTTAGAACATATGAGCACCTGAGAGGTGAAGTGAGCCAAGTGTTATTTTACGAAACACTGAGTCAGATGCGTAATAATACTCTACAAGTTTTAAAGTATCATAAATGTGAAATGAGCTCAGTAAATACAACCTGCAACAGTAGTATCTCCATAAAATAATAATATGCAATTCACCAAAACACCGAGTAAACATGTGATTGTACTTAAAAGACCAATATTAAAGATTTATCATTTTTCTACTTGGCTCACTTCACCTTTCAAATGCTCATATTGTTTTTTAATGTTCTCAATATAAAGCCGACACAATTAGTAGATTGTCACAAATCGTAAATATGACTTAAATTTCAGCCGAAATCTTAAATTATAAAAGTCAATACGACTGTTTTTATAGTTTTGGTGAATGAAGTAACAAACGAAACCTCGTTATTATAATAAATTATTTATGTATTGTTTAAAAATTTAAAGTACAATACATGACATTACAGCTGACGCCAATTCGCCATGCGCTTGATAAATATAATGAGAAAAAATAAAACACTACATAATACATCAAAATCAACATACAAAACAAGAAATAAAATTATATATCAGTTGAAGGAAATGCTAGTTTTAATATCTAATAAAGAGAGAATTTTCTATATAGTTTACTCTTTAATGCTTAGGTTTTAAAAGAGTAAATAAATTAAACATCATTTCATGTCAAAATAAATTCAAAATCCATTAGTTGGATCAATAAAGGCCTTGCCGTTTCGATTTTCTTCGTAATTATATTAAAAGAAAATAGAACGGCATGAATGATAATTAATCTCTCGTTCAATAACAATCATTACAAAAGCAGACTTGCAATCAAAACACTTTTCCGTTTTTTTTTTATCGACAGCTTTACCAAAAATAGATGGAGGTAGCTCTCCGCGAAGAAAAAAACCATCTTGAGGCTTTCACGTCCGCCGGTCACAAAGGACCGGAAAGGCTGCTGCGGACATCAATGTCAATATTTGTCCGCCTCAAAATGTCGGATCAATAGCCTTAAAAAAACACCGAACCTTTTCTTATCAGGCTCTCATTTGATTCGATATTACACATGCATAATGCGAAGGCAAACATCTTCCTTAGCTTTTTTATAGAGGGAGTAAAAGTAACAGTTTGATGAGCTTTAAATATACTTTTCTTTCTTGGCACGATTTTTTTTAGAATCAATCAAAAAAGAAAAAAATGATATATTATTTTTGTACTATATACATTTATATACAATGTTAATGTACTTTTCTTCTTTTATGTGCTCTTTTACTTTGCATGCACTACAATGTTTTCTATATTTTATAAAAATGTTTTACTTAAATGACCTAATATTATTAAATCTTTACTCTACCGTATTCATGATTATGGCAACTTGAATTAATACTATTTAACTTATGAGATGGAATTTAAGTTTTTTTACTTAAACTTATATGTTACTCTGAATAATATTACATATTAATAATATTTTCAAAAAACTGAATTTAAAATAATATCTTCAATGAGTTATTAGTCTAGTTTTTTTTTAAATAAGCCTTTTCCTTTAACTAAGCCAGTGGTGTGGGAACATTTTCGATTTGAAGAGTAAAAACAAGTAATTTATGTTACTCCTTTTTACTTACTTTTTTTACATATTTATCCATGTCCGCTTCTAATGTAGAACATATCGCCTCCTAATGGAGGTATCTCAACAGATTACTTTTTGGTACTCAGTTACTCAACCTCTCTTTTTCAAAGAGAGTAGAGATAAAGGAATAAGACTTATCGCTCTTGCTACGCCCGTTTTAGGATAGAATGAGTGAGAGGGAATTCAGTACATCACATACATCCATGCCTTCGGACAAAAATCCATAAATCAATTTATGAAAACTGTCCGTACTGAGATTCGAACCAGTGACCTCTGTCTTCTAAGTGACCGACGTTGGCACTGGATCAAGCAGTAAGCAACTTAATTACACAGCTATAAAAAATAATCACACATCTTTTACAGTGACGCAATGAAAAGTTAATCCGTGCTGTACAATAATATTACATACATATTTTCTATCATGGCCACAACTCTGAAATCCGATGATACAGCGAATGGCCTTTAGTGTCTTGGTATACGGTGTTTACGTCTAACAATATATTACAAGAAGGCATTGTTTGCTTAGTCAACCTTCGAGGAAAGCTCACTCTGCCAAAAGCTTATGTGGGTACTTTGTTCCGAGGTAAACTTCCACTTATAAGTAATGATAATAATATTTATCGGTGTTGATTCGCAGCTACGTAATAACTTTATTGCGTGCCCAAGACTTGACATCAATATGTTTCATTTATCTTTGAAAGCACTCTTGTTAACCTAACCTAGTTTTCTTATAATCGATAAAAAAAGTATTCGGCCGTGTATAATATTTTTTCTATTCTTTCTGGGATGCTGAAATAGACCATAAATTTGTTACTAATTATACCTTAACATTAATTCTTTTAAATCAAGTAAAAATAAAAAACTATCAGTATGAACTTCATATAACGAACTATTGTGTTAAAAAATTATTAATTTATAAAAATACGCATTATTATTTTTATTTCTGTGTTTCCTTAAATCACACAAGTTTTTTATTCACAGTCCAAATATTATATTTTTCATTTTTTCTTGCTATATTTCAGACTTCTTCTGTTTCCTTTTTGTACTGTTAAACATTGATTTACTCAATACATTACAAAAAGATATTCATAGCTTTACAGTATAGAATAACTAATTAATATTGTTTGCCTTAATTCAAACTCCACCCAAGATTTTTATAGAAATTTGATTTTCTCTGATATTATAACGACACCCAAGTTATAAAAATAAAATAAAAAAGAAACTGACGACCACCATTCGTTGTCATCCCTCCGGGTGTCATTTACACACCCACCCCTTATTCACCGCCCAGCCGAATCCGCCTTCTTTCCCCTGAGGTTTAAAATGAAAAATCCGACATTTCCCGCGCAATTTTCCCATCTCTCATTTATTCGCGTATCGGCACAATCATATCGATAAAAGATAAGCCCTACAGTACACCTGAGTATATTTTAGCTTACATTCATCTTAGCCGCTTTTAGATATTAACATGAAATCTAATATTATTTTTTTTAATATTTAATGTATGTCAGGCGAATGGCTTGCAAAATTCATGGGATCTTTTTAATATACAATACAAAAATTATACCTATCTAACTTTTAAAAATGAAATAAACATTTGTTTCAAGCACATCAGAGCGCGGTTCAAAATTAACAAGCATTGATTGGATATACACATCAGGTAGTAGTAAGAATCCAATCTAATGTATAAATAAAAATAATGATGTGATGTCTAGTCTTATAAAACTTCTCAAAGAGACGAAACACGTATTACGTTTTGTAACACAGCAAGTAAAATAACGAAGCTATTAAATTATTTTTTTTTTATCTACAGACAATCTTGAAGTTAAATATGCTTCTTAAAGAGGTGACATACATGTCACAATTTGTTACACAACCTTTGAGATGTAAATAAAACGAACTTTCACAAATTTTTAATAAGTTAATAATTAGTTTAAGCAGATTTTTTTTATAATAAAAAAAGTTATTTTGAACTCACTTTAAGTTGGTGAGAATGTGGTGTATGTGTCTATTGTAACATAATAATAATATTTTATAACCTTTGTTGTAAAAATGTGAATTGTCAGATTGTTTCACTTCAATAGAATCATTCTTTTGCCAAATCTTTTATTCTATTCACACCATCCAATCAAACAGCGACCAACGTGTTGTTTTTTTTTTAACTCCTTTCGATTTTGACTGTTTTTTTTTTATCCGGCGACTTGTCGATTGTCCACATAAAAGAATTTGTATTTCAAGAGATGATATACATACGTTATTTTTACAGGCCGGTTTTTGATGATGGACAATATGCCACGTCTATCGATTTCGTTTTAATCTTGTTTTTGTTTCCGTTTTTAATTCATTTTTGTTTTTCTGTCGAACATCTGGATTGAAACTTGTGATTGGAAAATACTTCTTCCGCATGAAGGAAATTTGGTTTTTGCACAAAAATAATAAATGTTATAACGAGTCTATCTTTAAGCCAAATAGTCAGAGCTCTCTGTATCTGATCGTTGACTGTAGTCTCCACAGTTTCAATTCCCCGTAAGGAGAAATTGATAAATTAATTTTTCGATGTATTTATTGAGTTAGGATGGTTTTTTTGATGATTAATATTGCGTATATTTTTTTTTCTTGGTATTCATTTAAATACGATGTCGTGTGTGTTTTAGTTTTTATTTTCTCGGCCAGGAAAGCTATCTCATTTCTAGTAGTTTTATTTATTTTAAAAAAAAAACAATAAAAAAAAATCTCTCTTACTTAAGAATCTGAAAGTAGACTATGAAAATTAAATTCTTTAAAAGGGCTTCGTCTCCATGATATTCTCTTAGAAAATTTTATTTTTAATTGAAATGTTTTACTTACTACAAAGAGCAATAAAAAGCATCAAAGAAACTCTTTAATGTAAAACCAACAGTAGAGTTTCATTTTGCTTAAAAATTCCCCAAATTTTAATTGTGTTTATAATTGACATCGTTTGCCACTTATATTTATTGATGATTTTTAAATTGTATGTTTATAGGTATTAAGCATTTTAATTTTGTGTAATTTTATTTTTTTTAATTGTTAGTAATTGCTTACACCTTTTTATTTTAATTTAACTTGTATAAATAGCACTGTTTAATTTATTTTCTTTATCAGTTGATAATGCTCGTGAGGAGCGAAACCGCTCCTGATCAAATAAATTTTAAGTGGAAAAGGTACTAAAAATCTTTTATTATTTTTATTATAACCAACATATCTTAAAGTAGGAGTTTTAATAATTTTGATCGTAAAGATGACTATCGTTAAAAATATCATATCATATTTCGTTGTAGTATCTTCCAACATACGAATTTTCCTTCGAGTACATTTTTGGATTGCAAATAGTTGAATAATATTTAATGTAATCGAATCCAAGGTACGCTGCTACCGCATTATCGTAGAACTCAAATCGTTTTTATTTACCCGTTGTACTAAAGACAGATCTGTCTCGCAGCTGACTGTGTTGCTACCTCCAGTGAATATCAGAACCAAATTTTAAACTGTAAAACGAACAGTTTTTCGCAATCAGGTTTATTCAGTTCAAAACCCAATTAAAACTGAAAACAATAAACTAAATATTTAGTTGGAGCTGGCTTATTTTAGAATACCTTAAATCTACTTCTGCTTCTCCTATGAGATGTTGTATACTAACCAGATTATTTAATTCCTGAGTCTCATTTTTAGTATCACTGTGTTTCTTTAAAATGATATTGCAAACTAAAATAGTTTACAATTGAAATGAAAGCACCAATTATTCACGCAGCATGAACATCTTCTGAATTTATATTAAATACACCTTCCCATTTTTGCAAGGAAAGGTAAAAGAATGCAGTGGGAAAATAAGGATAACAATAAGAAAGAAGTGCATCGTAAACCGTTAAAATAATTGCACTGCATACAATTCTACACTGGACCTGCAGTGCTCATTTGAATTGCTAAATCCTGGTTTTTTTATATACGAAACGATGCCATTGTGAATGTTTATATTTTCGTATTTTTCGCAAACAATACTCTTTTCTGCGGAAAAGAGAATTTACACTACAGAAGATGCATCATTGCAACACGCCGTAAGTAGTGCATCCGATCCCGAACCTTTATTATAATCCTGAGATTTCGGGATTTACATTTTTTCCAATCCCGGGATACCAAAGTAGGTCTTTCGCAGATTTTAAAAAGTCAGAAATTCGCTTAATTCCGGAAATGAAAAAATGTTTTTTTTTCTCGCAGAGGATTTCTAAAAATGTAGTCACTGCCCAATTTCAAAAACCAAGGAACTTATGAATTTACAAAATTACGAAAATCTATTTACTCTCTTAATGAAGTTTTCTCAAAAGAAGTTTTTCTACGAGAACTGTTTGTTACTTAGTCGCTCAACCTCAATTATCTTTTTCAAAGTGAGTAGTAGGGAAAGAAGGATAAGGCTAAAACAGGACTAGTGGTTGACTAATCGCTATTACTACACCCAGTTATTAAAGGATCAGAAAGATGGGAGGAAAAGAAATAATGTGAATTGACATCACAAACACCCAGTCTTCGATCACAACTTTGAATTGAATAATTGTCAAATTCACTGTGATCTTACTGGGAATTGAACCCAGACCTGCGTGATTGGTAGAGCAAGCTCTAACCAACTGGGCCAAAGCAGGCGACTCTGTATTTAAGGATCACAAAATTGTACGGTATCCTGGAATATTGGGATTGGAGGTTTTAGAGCAGTGGATTTTAACCTTTTTAGTGACCCGAACCCCCTTGAATCTGAAAATATGTTCTTGCCCCCCTTTAAAATTTATTTACGTTTTTGTGATATACAAAATAGAAACATCTCCCGTACCCCCGAAATGCTTTCTCGCACCCCTGGTTAAGAACCACTACTTTAGAGTTTATATGCTTATTATGCATTTCATAATATCAACTGTGGAAAGGAAAAAGGACGTAACCCACACATAGAAAATTTTACAGGAGGCACAAAAAACGTGTTTTGATGATTTTGGGCCATATGCAAATTATGAAATATTCACAACCTTGAAGTGCACGGAGACTTCTAAACTGGTGTTTAATTGACATAATCTAATATTAATTAAACAAATTGTCTAGGAAAAAAAAATCAGTCTTTTTTCTTGGTTTCAATTTTCACAAGTTCATCTTTTAACTTAAAAGCTCAATTAAGATACTAATTCGGCATTTGCAGCTTACATACTTATGATAGAACGTGTATTAGGTTTGATACATTGTGATTATCAAAAAATGCTGTTTTGAAAAAACTGTGGGTTACGTCCTTTTTCCATTCCACGGTCGTTATGATAGTTTTCATTTAAGCTTTAAATATAAACAAAAAAATATTATAATTTCCCCAAATTTTTTCTTAAATACAGTCGCTCTTTTAAATACGTTACTTTTTTGTATGCAACATGTAAACCTTAATAATACTCCCTTGTTTTGAACCATAAGTACAAAAACAGCTGCACTAAACAATGCTTATCCACTAAGCCACGGTGCCGTAGCCTTGCGAAGTTTGTTTTGTCGGTCGGCGCTAACCCACTCGAGTCTTGAATGTGTGTTTGTATGTTTGCCCAAATCATAATGTATGGCACTTACCCATGTTAACAACCCCGTGTTCTCGCGGTATAAACATCCCGACCTACTCGGTGTCTCGACAACAGGGTGGGTAATAATAGCCATAGAGCGCCACTTAGATTTTTGATAACAATATTATTAGGGATAATATTGATGTTCTGTTTTCAATATGATAATAACTTATTGGATTTTTATGAGTTTAATAATATTAATTTAATGCATAATAACGAAAAAAAATATTAGCTTACATTTAATATTGTTATATTATATTATACTCCTTCTTTGATTACCTGGGAGCTGTTATAGTCTTTGATTTATTTTTTGTTCTTCATTTGATTTGTTTTTGTTTATGTTATATACCAGTAGAGGGGATCAACCCATTATTTGTTCGACAGTCGAAAAAAAGACAGTTTTCTTTACTTTGGATAAATGAATGTGGTCTTTCGAAATGAAAAGGTTCTTCACCCCTGGTATATGCCGTTACAAACCTACTACATATTATTTGACATATTCCAAAACAATACATTTTAGAAGCGTTACACATTTTAATTTTTGCGGCAAACAATTTTTTTGTTGTTTTTTTTTTTTAAATTGTGTTTCTTTTTTTTTATTGTATTCTATCTTTAAATAATAATAAAAAATATTGTATTTAAGCCGACAAACCATATATTTTATCTTGTATAAATAGCTCTGTATGAATATTTATTTTCATTAGTTGACAATGCTAGCGATGAACGAAACCGGCTCCAATCCTAAAAAATAATATGTAATAAAACTAACAGTGTTTTATTCTCTTAATAGTATGCATAATATAAATACATGCTATTTAATCAGTTTATGCTTTCACAGAGATTTTTATATGTCTTTATAATGACTCCGTGATCGGTTTCGTGTAGAATTTTCACCACTGCTACATGTGTCTTACTTATTGGAAGGGTTAAAATAATAATACACCCATACTATAGAAAATATATATCTCACTCTGTACAACGTATCCAATGTTGCTACGTAGGAAAATCACGTTTGATATTAGGCTATGCCGGGCTTTCCTTGTAGTCCCACCCCCGTGAACCCACCCTTTAATAATATGCAGCTTCTGCTAGAAATTTGTTTATGACATTTGCGTATATTACTTAGCCATGCCTTAATTATTAATAATATCCACCATTTACGCATAATAAACATAATCATATTTTACTGAGAGGATCTTCGCTTGTTTATGAAAATATTTATCTTTGTCTATTTCCTTAAGAGATTTTTCGTAAAATAATGGGTTGGAAAACGAAAAGTTCTTTTTCAAAAGCTCATCATTGAATCAGTTTTTTTTTTATTTTGCAAAAATATATTATTCATTCAATAGCACTTACTATGTATGTTGTATAAAAATAATTTGTGGATTTTTTCTATATATCCACTCCTTATTCGGAGCGCATGGTCACCACAAAGATCCTCCAAGATTGTCTGTCGGCTGCCAGTCTTTTCGCTTCCTCCCAGGTCATCCCAGCGTCCCGTAGCTCCGCTGAGTATATCCTGTGGATAGTCATTGGTGGTCTTCCACGACGCCGGGATCCACCTGGTTGGTAAAAGAGACAAGCAGGGTTCAGACTCTTGAGGCGTCCTCAGCATATGTCTTAGCCAGGTCCATCGCCGCTTCTTTATTTTGCACGTAATAAGAGGCTGGTTAGTCCGCTCTCTAATCTCCGTGCTCCTGACAAAGTCATACCATTATAAAATTGAAATGGCTTACCTTGTTTTTTTATATTTGTTGTGTTACTTATAAATATGAAAAACAGCAATATAGAACTACTGTATCGAGTAAATGATAATAGGCCGCTTAAAATACTTGGAAATACAATAATATAAAAT
Source organism: Himalopsyche anomala (assembly GCA_031772345.1). NCBI lineage: Eukaryota > Metazoa > Arthropoda > Insecta > Trichoptera > Rhyacophilidae > Himalopsyche > Himalopsyche anomala. Next base: position 26,755,479 of record CM062829.1, read on the forward strand.
ATAACAAAAAATCAATAACAGAAATCAATCATTAGTTTATAATATTTTAAGCAGTACAGATGGTTCGTCACTATTAAATTTATATACCATGTGATTTCTTCTTCCAGCCACCTCAAAAGAAGTTATTCATTTTGTTATTTCTAGTGTTATTGAATTTGGTTCTAATATTGTTTGTATTTAGCCATCTTTCGGCCTAAGGTAGACGGAAAACATATCAAACATCATTTTTTAATTAATTAGTAATGAGTTACAATCAATATTTATTTTATACACATATAGTACAAAATAAATAGTCAGATGATGAATATCAGCGATACGTAACACCCGTCGTAATAGCTAGTGGAATAACAATGCTATCAGTTTATTATATAGTGAATTATTTATTCTTCGTCGGATGAAAACGATCTCCATTACATGTTTTTAAAAAATATGTAACTGAGGTATTATCGTGTTATTTAAAACATCGGTAAAACCTTAAATTTTGAGAGAAATAGATTCATAATACTTTAACTTTCATAATAGTTAACCTGGGTTTATCGAAAATACATTGGTGATGTTTTATAACTAACTTTATCTTAGAGCTTCAAGGCGATTGATTGTTTTTGCAAGTTATCATGAAAATAGATTCGGTTTACCTCTAGTTTGAATATATTGTTTTTACATTAAAATTAAATACACAGATAGATTACCTTGGAAAACAACAAAGGAATTGTTAAGTTATTCTAAGTTTTAGATATAAACCCTCAAGGGGCATGTGTACTATGGTCAGAACTCGGAAGTTTGCCCAAACAACGCCGATCCACTCAGGCTGTCGTAAACATAGTTGAATTTTATCCAAAACTCTGTCCGAATTTTGTCAATTATTATTTTGAAAATTGAAACTGTGCTCAAGTTTGTTGCCCCGTGATTGACAAAGTCACACAGACGCTTTGGGGGAATTTGGCAATTACTTTTTAATCTGCACTAAGTGTTAATAATCTCCGAGGCTTACGTAAATTTCGTTGCTAGACAAAACGATTTCTGGAGTTTCCATTGTGTAAAATTATCAAAATTTTCGTCATAACACTCTAGTAAACACAGGAAATTGCTTCTTAAATAAATTAATAACTCTTTAAAGCTCTAATCACGTATTATTTTAATAAAATTATCGACACTTTAATATTTTCCAATAAGTACAGAAAATATTCGATCAAATTATAATACTCTAGCTAAAGTCTTATATTTCAGAATATATTATTTTGCTTATGCTCTTCCTGTTAAAATAAATTAATTCTTAGTATCATATTATATGTATTGCCTTATTGCAAGAGTCGCTTTTGAGCTTCCACTGAGAATACTTGGCGGAAAAGTACTCTTAATAATAAATAATTCCTTATTTATTTATTACGATCAGAATCAGTTTCAGATAAAAAAATATACAGTAATATTAGACGATTTATACTTCATCAAGTTTTAATAATAAGGGCATAAATAACAATTTTTAATAGAAATATGATTAAATTATTTGTAGAAAATGATACAAAATATAACCTTAACTAAAATGCTTGGGAATTCTTACAAATAATTCCTACTTATAAGCTTTCAAATTAATTAAATTAGAAAGGCCGTTAACATAATCTTGTTTTACTATAAAATTAACAATTTGTATCGGCTAAAAATGCTATATTTTTAATTTATTTTGAAGAGAGTAAGTGCTTCTTTTTTGCATCCTGATATAACAGCGAAGTGTTACTCCGATGCAATAATTCCAAATTGGTCACTAAATACTGCAAACTTATTTTAGATGTTCATATTTTATTCTTTTCACATTAGGGTGGCAAGCCCTGTGGCTTTTTGGCGCTCGTTGTTGTGTCCGCAAATTCGAATCCTTGTTTGTTTCTCATCATTATTTTTTTGATGTGTGTTCAATTGCTCTGTTTTTTTTGATTTTTTGATTCTCTTTTCCTCAAAAACAATCCAAAAAATGTGGCGTTACGAGAACGTTTTGCTAGTGAACTGTAAATACTTTTCCCAAATTTTATATCCTTTTCTTACTCAAAAAATATCAATTAAGTGTCTTGCAAACAATCATTTATTTAAAAAAAAAAGATTATTCATCATGCGTCTTTATACTCCACATTGGTAACGGTTTAAAAATTCTACTCCTATAGAATTACCAATGAAACTTTATTTTTATGACATTCATACAGTTTCTATGTTTATAAATTCTTTTTACCCTACAACGTAGATTTAAGTAGTTCCTAGACTCAGTCCCACTATTGTAGTAAAAAAAGCTGCTGTCACTGTATCACATGTGTGTCCACAAAACCTTTGTTGGAAATCTACCGATGATCCCGCACGTTCTTTTCTATGTTGCTCGAGCTTTACATTTTTAAAGCTCAGTAAATATGTTATAATAAAATATATCCAGTCTTTGAAACGTCTCCGCAAGATGCAGTGTTGCCATTATTTGTAAGCTCGTGTCCGGTTTTATGATGCAACAGAGATTTCCATATAGGGTGACCAACGTACATTTGTAAAATTTTACCATGTTTTATTTTATTTTCGAATAACACTTTAATGTTGTTTTGTATCATATTCAATTCTTACTACAGATATTTTATTAAAACAAAATTTTACCTATACATATAAGCAGTGCTTTTTTTTGAAAAAAAAGGTGCCGGAACGCATTTTCTAAGAAGGTATATTATTTTTTATATATTCGAATATCATTTTGATAGAATTAAAGGCGGCTTTTCATATAATGCATAGAAAATAAAACAAAATATACATATTTATTTTAGAAATTTCAAATGAAAATTAAACAAAGAACATTACATACATTATGTAAACATTAAAAAAATATGTAATTTATTAAAAACGCTATCCAAAATCACATTCCAATTTGCATTTGCAATCTCTTGCATGACATTAATTTATGGGTTCTATGATGCCCTATATATTCAAAAGGGATTAACAGTCAATGGCTTCCAAGAAAAGAAACGAAAGTTTTGAAATAGAAAAAATATTTTTTTACAAACATTTATTAAAATTTCGAGGGAAAAAAAGGTGCCGGAACGCCGTTCCGCCGCGTTACAGGGTAAAAAAAGCCCTGCATATTAGCAAACTGAAACAATGTGAAACCAGCGAGGTTGGTTGCAATTTTCCTGGCTGCTTTATTCCTAGTTTGGTGGCTACAGAATAGTTATACATCTCGTTTTCTTGCGTATTATATGTCAAGTTGAGTTAGCTAACAATCATTTAGCTCAAATCCATGATGGGAAAAACAATTAAGAAAACTCTCTTATGAAAATGTATCGTATGAGTCAAATAAATAAAATTGACGAATTCTTTGCAGGATTTTCATTTGATGTACATTCGTGCACACACTATTATAACTTGGATTTCTTCTGTAGACATGTATATTTTATTTTGTAATCATGTATAGTCATGCCAAATTCTATTTACTTATATTTTATATTTTTTTTTACTTTCTTGTTTCAGGTAAATCAACTGGGCGCACATCACGAAAGCACCAGCACTACTAATCTGTGATTTCGTAAGGTTATTTTCATTTAAAATATATAAGCATCTTTTTGCCATAACAATCATTTAGCATTAAGGGTTATATAAATGACAATAGAGTATAATGTATTTTAATTATTTTTTTTCGTTACCCGAAAATATTTTAATATTTTTTTTAGTATTCGAAATATTCACTGTCTTAAAGAAATGTTAAAAACTTAAAAGTATCGAATAAAATAGCAAATCAATAACGTATTTTGTTTGTCAGCCCTGGAACAACTAACGTAACCAACACACCCAACCCTTTTCAAAGGTACTATGCAATCTTTGCCGTCTGTTGGGTGTCGTTTGCGGAAGCCCGGGATCGCAAAACTGGTGACAGAATTACCGCAGGCTATAACCATGATAATATATGCATTTACAACGCGAAAAAAGCTTCACTACATTTGTACCATATGTATCTGTGGCGACTCCTAATTGTGGATTCGCAAACTATAGAAGTTTTCAAAAAAATAAAAATACTTCTTGTGCTGCTTGCATATTTTTTTTTATGAGGATCAAAACCGGTTTTGTCAATTTTCTGCAATTTGAAGCGATGAGAATATACATTCAAACAGGGCTAAAATATAAACTATGTAAAACTTATAATGGTGTAAAAACAATTAGTCATAGAAATATGATAGGAATATATAGACAATATAAAATATGAATAAGTGACTCTAAGCTGAGTATAATTTAAAAAATTAAAACCTTTGTCAAAACAATAATACTAATTTGCCACATAAGAATAAATACAGATATGTTCGAGTGTATTTTTTTCCATGTACACTACCTAACTTTCACTTCATTAAAAAACCTTATAGCAAAAGTTTTTGCCTGTAAATAATATTAAAAACCCCTTAAGAATACTGTAAAGCTCAATAAACAAGAGTGTTCAGTTTGCACGTCATATACATCGTTTACGATTTCATTTTTCTTCGTACGTTTCAAACAAACAACATTATTTATTATTCTTACTTTAATATTTTCTAACATTAACATCTCGTAACTGACGGTTGGTCTTTTGGCTACTGTTACTCATTTAAGCAGAACGATTCAAATCTATCATTGAAATTCCACTAAGTATCTTCAGTCAAAATCTTAAAAAAAACAGATAACCAAAGAATAAAAAAATACACATTTTTAAAGTTTAAAGTTCTTTATCATATGTAAGTTTATCAAACGTTAGCTGAGAATAAAAAAATGATCATGCGAATCTTCTAATACATCTTATGTTAATATTTCAGTATTCAGAGTCACATTATTTAAGTAAAGTAAGAAAAAATATATTTTAAACAACTCGGTTTTTAAATATTTATTTTGGTTGAAAAAATAATGTGCGTACAAAATTACTATAGTTTATTTTACAAACAAATGCTTGTTATTTATTTGATACGCTTCAATTACTTGAAGTAAAAACAGTTTGACATTCGCCCAAGCGTAACAGGATACTTCTGAAAGAGGATGTTGTTTTCAGTTGGGTATAAGCAGGCTTTGAAAATAAAAGACACTATATTATGTTTACAATGTGAAAAATTTAAGTGAATGAGAATAAAGGTATATTACATATCTGCCTGTATTTGCAAGAATATCTTCTGTAATCTGCAGGAGATATTGGTGGTAATAATAAAATTAAAAGATGTTATATTGATCAGCGTTAATTAAATTTAAAAGTGAACGGCTTGTCATCGGTACTTGTATTGCATCTTAAAACATCAGCGACGAAGGAGACTCTGAAGAACTCTGACACTAATGCGCCCTAGAAGTAAAAGCTTCATCAATCTAATATCTTACATATTATAAGTTGGGAATCCAATCCCGGGATCCCGTACAGTTTTCGATACATTTCAATCCCGGGATTAGAAGACATGATCCCGAAACTTTTGGGATTGATTTTCTTATAAAACAGAAACGTGTTGGCTCTCAAGTCGAGCGGCAGTTTACATTCTTTGCGAGAAGACTTACGGCAGATAACAACGTAATTTGATGCCTAACATATTAAATTTATTCATCGCATTTATTTGAATGCATTTTACGAAAATAATAATGTTTCAGGACCTTTGTGATACTTTTATGCCATTAATGGTTTATCTTTTAGGTGCCGTAGATAATTAATAGTAATTACCTTGAACGCCGGCTATAATTTGCAACTATTAATTTAATTAGTTATCGTCAAGATAACTCGTCTCTGGCGTGTTGAGCACAAAAAAAAAATATGTGATATCTCGTCTGTGGCAGCCATCGGGTTAAATATGATTTTGCACATATGGACGCAACATCTAGCTCGAATAAGGCGCAATTTAGTTTATCGGCGTAGACTAGCGACTCCACACAAATTCCCACAATCCAAAGGTGTAAAATAGCACAATCTTGGAGGCCAATTCACAATTCCATTGCCTAAATAAAACGCTCATCGAATGTTTTCTTCAATATATTGATTGTGACACGCGCTGTGTAGCATTCTGCGCCGTCTTGTGGAAACCATAGCTCTTGCACATATATCTTTATCAATTGGGGAATGAAAATGTCAAGAATCATGAATCAATGGCACTCTTCATTGGCTGTAACGTTCTGGCCAAAAATTTTGAAAAAATAAATTTGCACAAAGCAGGCTTTGTTATGGCATTAATCTATTCACGGTAAATGACAAACCAAACTGAGCACAAATCATTTATCAACTGTCAAGCTGGCTGTCGCTAGAAAAGATATTCATTCAATTTTATTTGAAGGGTTATTGCGTATATGACGAAGACGAAAAATATATTTCATTACTACCTGTTATATTTTTTTTGGTTTGTATGAATGTCAGAAAATAAACTTCAACCTTTGATCTTTTACACTAAGTTCACTAGTTCACCTCTTCTTCTCAACCATAACTTAAATGAAAAGTGGAAAATGGCTGGCTTGCAAATTTGACTCGTTAATCTTTAGAGTAATAATTAAACACCTCGATTGTATATATTAACCTTGGCTGAAGGATGAATTTTCGTGATTACACATTTCAAACGAGCAACGTCATATAAATAATATTAACACGTAGAAACCGGGGTGTGACGGTATACGGCGCGACGGTGATGTAACATCACGACCCGTGAATAGGAATTAAGGCAATTTATTTTCAGGGTGCAAATTAAAACCGCTCATTACTCGCGGCCATTAGCAAAATCGTGAATGTATTTTTTTAATATTTGTACATCTTTATACGTGCTGCTTTTTCCAGTTTGTAAAATTTATGAGCAATAGAGAATAGTCATGAAATTATTGAAATTATGTTTTAATGACCGTGAATAATCCTTCTACTCGACGTGTTAGCATCAAAAGGGTTACTTAATTATATTACATATTTTTTTTAGTTATGACTAGAATCACCCTATGGTATCCAAAATTAGGACATGTTTTCCAAGTCTACTTTAAAATAATGTAATTTTAAAGCTGTCCTCATCGCATACTTCCAACACCGAATAAAGTTAACTTTTCTTGAATGGATTTTACTTTTGAATCCATTTGAAGCGCCTTAAATACAAAAAAAAACATTAAGAATATTATCATAGGATCGGATCCTAAGATTTTTTTATACTGGTTTGCCGAAAAAAGCAATTATTTGTATAGGCAAATATAAATTATGCTGGTGTAAAGGCAAGGAATTGTTTATGTATATTAATTTTAAAAAATATTAGTGTCAGATCAGCATTAATGCATCTTTATTTTCATATTATAATCATCTACATATGAAACATAAAATATCGATTCTAGAAGCTTTATTGTAAAATCTGAAATTTTTCATTTGCTGTTTACTCAGAACTATTAATCTGTTACTAAGAACAATTTCTGCCAGAACAGTGACGATGCATGTGTTTTGCATGTTTTAGTAAAATATAATTTTAAATATTATTTCTTTCTTATTTGTATAATTTGAAGATACTTTTTAATACAACGAACCTCATTAACGTCCTTTTATTTTGAAAATTTTCATACTGTTTTCCAGTAGAGGCCATTTGGCCTTAATTCAGTATTTTTGTTAGTTGTTACTCTTCATCATCTTTTATAATAAGTAGATCTTGTCGGAACTCACTTAGTTAACGTCCTTGCCAACATTACAAAAACAATAAACAAATAACTTGTAATGTTGTCTAAGTAAACCAAAAAGAAAATGTTTATTGCATATAAGTCATTCGTAGCTTTTTTCCAACACCACGTGAGAATTTTGATTAAAAATATATAAATGATGATGAAAAAAATATCAGTAATAATTCTCGTGCGTCGAAACCAAATCCGCAAAGATATTTTAAATAGATAATCTCCATTTTCTTCATAAATCATCCATTTAAAAACAGTAGGTCACGTGAATAGTCCAAATGCATCGCGTGCCATCGGCCCTTTTCGTTTTCTTTAAGAAAATTGTGTAAGCCAAACAGAGAGTCTGAAAAATTAGCAAGGTGGCTTCGAAGATTGCGTGCGATATAAATATGAATATTTTTCATTCGGTTCGTGCTGGGGCCATAATAAAATTAGGTCGAAGTCATGTTTGTAGGTCTCTACATGTATATGAATTACAAATTATTATCAATCATTATAATAACTTCACAAGAAAACTCTCCTAAATTTTGATTACTATATTTCCAATTTATATAATTTATGGAATGAAAAAGTACAGAAAAACTAGAGTAATCTGAAAACTTAAGAACCTTGAATAAAAGGCATTTAAAAAAAATGATATTTATGGGAATAATCTTTTGAATTTTATGAACATTTAATAGTATTTACTTACACATTGATAGATTTTACTTTCGATGGATTCGGCGGTAACTTTGTGGAAGTTCATTTTAATATAAAATTAAAATAACTTTGATTATTCCACGTATTGTGTTACAAAATGTGACACGTGTTTCGCCTCTTTCTGAGGCATCCTCAGACAACTACTTTCACAAATGTTTGCTTAAGTACGAAAGTAGTTGTCTGAGGATGCCTCTGAAAGAGGCGAAACACGTGTCACATTTTGTAACACAATACGTGGAATAATCAAAGTTATTTTTATTTTATATTGATAGATTTTATTTAGGCACTTTAAATTTTACAATTTCATAGACAATTGTGTCGGAAAAGTATTGGTGAATAATGAATCCTTTCATTTTCTCGGAGCGGCATCTATCGCCTCACCTGTCAAGACTGTTAAGCTGATTATGTAGGACTGACAGATAAAAACATTTACATAAGATTTAAAGTACACGTAAGATTTCTAAAAACCATTTTTTCATGGTTTGCGAATCATTCCTTGAAAATAAAAATGTTGAAGTTCTCGATATAGTTAATAATAAACGGTAATGAATGAATGGCTTGAAGCTATAATTGGAGAATAATTGATTCATTTATAGAAATTAAACATAAGTAAATAATATTTTAAATAATATATGCGGATCACCATTATTGAATATATTTCCATTGGAATTTACCGTTCCTTTTGTCTGTAATTAATTTTTAATTATCACTACCAATGTTTTTTTCTTACCCCTCTGCATCCAGTCGAAAAGGACAAAACCCCGACTTCTATTTTATAACTTATAACTTAACAATTAGAATCAATTTTTAATTTTTTCGTATACCTTGTGATGTTAGGTCCCAAGTGGAATAACAACGTTTTAAAATGAATTTTTATATTAAATTGGACGTACTCATCTTTGATAAATATATCATATTGTGTATCCGTTAAATTCATAAATCCCCCCAGGCCATTGAAGTTATTTGTAAAGTGTGAGGCCAAACGAATAAAAATGCTCCAGATTCACCAAAGACGGACTTAATTGTTTCTCATTGACTTTGGCCTGTGGGAAATAAGCACCGGAAATGTTCACTGACTTCTCGCAATCCCCATACCGTACCTGGTAGCCTGCCCTGCGTAAATAGCTTCGTTAACCTGCTGTGTTACTTTGTCTGGATTTTCGTACACCTTCCAATGGGGCTTTACAATATTTTACGATGTAACATACATCATAATATGTAGTTACCCTCTTTCAATACTGGTTAGCGAACATTAAAATTCATAATGCCAGTAAGACGATATCGTTTTATAAACTAGATTCAAGAATTTTTTGACTGATCAATGCATTTCCTAGATTCCTAGAACAAAATTATGCACCTATATGTTTTCTTTTTTCATATTTATGTGACTTTCTGGTAGCAAAAACATATTTTAAGTATTAACTAAAACAGAATTTAACTTTCCTAATTCAACAATTTTATCGAATAATGCAACCGGCTTTCCTCGTCGAGGTTATTTAAAAAAAAATACATGTCCACTTTCAATGTGGAACATTTAATGGAAGTATCTCAACACATTTATTTCTACGAGAACTGCTTGTTAGTCATTTGCTAAGCCTCTCTTATTTTCTAAAAGAGTAGGAATAGAGTTTGCCGCCTGTGTGGTCTAGTGGTCAACGTCGTTGGCTACCGCTACGGAGGTCACGGGTTCGAATCCCAGTACGGGCAGATTTATAAATTGATTTTTCTATCGATCAAAGGTATGGATGTATGTCCTCCCACCCATTCTATCCTATGAACGGGGCGTATCGAGAGCGATTAGCTAACCACTAGTTCTTTCCTAGCCCTTTCCTTCTATTTCTACTCTCTTTGGAAAAAGAGAGGTTGAGCAACTGAGTAACAAGCAGTTCTCGTAGAAACACTTCTGTTGAGATAAACTCCATTAGGAGTCCATATGCTCCACATTGGGAGCGGACATGGTAAAAAAAAAAGGAATAGAAAAGATTTGGTTAGGACATAGGCTGTTCGTACTGGGATTCAAACACTCGAGATCTGTTACGGAAATTGACGACGTTGACCACTGCACTACGGAGCTGATATATAGTATATGTGGCTATTCTATTTTATTTTGTATAATTTAAAAATACTCTTGAAGTCTTCAAGACCGATTGTAATCACCTAACAATATTTTCTTATTAAAAAGTATCGATGAATAATGAATCCTTTCACTTTCTCAGAGCGGCATCTATCGCCTCACCTGTCAAGACTGTTAAGCTGATTATGTAGGACTGGCAGATAAAAACATTAATTTAAGATTTAAAGTACACGCAAGATTTCTAAAAACCTTTATTTATTATTTTTATTTTAATGCCATTCCACCAAGTATTGACAGTGAACACCTGAAAAGTGATTTTCTTATTAGTTAAAAATGTACATATAATATTTTTTAAATATATTTATAAGTTTTGGAATCAAATCTGATCTGAGTTTTAATCGTTTGATTAAACTTTCAAACTAAACTAATTTTAAAATCAGACACATTTTTTTCACTTGAAAAGCTTTATGAAGCAGTTGTCTATATTGTAAGAGAAAATGCGTTTACATTTTCATAGTGAAAATATAAACATGAACGGAATAACACACGAGTCGAAAGTGATCGTGTATTACATTTTAAATGATTTCTATACATTCATAACGATGCATTTAATATTCAGTAAAGTTTCCAGAGCTTCTCAAAGTGATTTCTGTTAAAGCATTCGTTTTACGTAGTTACTTGCTACATTCTCGGTACAGTGGGTAATCATGTTACGTCTTACAAACTACTTTCACATTCCCAGGTGCAAAGAATTCCCGTATCTTCGCCACTACATAACTACGCGCCAACTCCACTCTGCTACTAAATTTTATTGAATATACAAAAGTAGTCCTCCGAAAACAGGATAGTTACGTATAGTTAAACTGCCGAAATCTGAAATATATCCTTAGAAACAATCTTTTATTTTATACGTGTTTTAAAAATCATTTTTTTTTGGAAAAACAATTCATTCGAATTGATGTAGCAATCTGCTAAAACAAATCCCATTTCTCATTTTAAGAAAAACACAGTATTCCTTTTTACTTATTTCCAGTATTATTTATCAAGATCAGGACTGATTTCGCTCATGGCGAACATTGTCAACTGATAAAAAATATAATTAAACAGTTCTATTTATACAAAAACAAATTGAAATGAAAAGGTGTAATAAACAATTTGCATTGAAAAGAATTTACAAATTATAGTATAAATTATGAATAAGTGAATTTAAAATTACACAAATATAAATATTTAACACCTCTAACATGTATTTAAAAAATCATCAAAGAGTAATAATGTTTAAGTGGTGACTATTTCTTATTCTTTATAATATGCAAATACATTCGGCAGTATACTTTATAAAGATATTGACAGTGGCGGATTAAGCACTTTGGAGGCCCTTCTTTTTGAATAGTATAAAAGTGCTGCATACCTCTTCGTAGAATAATAATGAATATTGAAAATTGAAATGAAAATTTAAGGTTATATAAAATATATGCTATCTTCGAGGTCCCCAAGATTTGGAGGCCCCAAGCGCGCGCCTCTTGCGCTTATAAGATAATCTGCCACTGGTTATTGATGCGTTGTTTCATTGGAAAAATACCAAAAAATCAAGAATTGTGTATTCACGAGCTATATTCAGATTTAGTGCGTCATATTAGCTGGTAGCAAGCTATCAATTTAAATAAGTATTGACCGTTTTAAAACTATACTTATTAAATGTTAAAAACGAACAACGTATTTTTAATGATATAAATTCTAACTAATCATTTTGTGCTTCAATTTTTTGCAATTATCAAAAAGCTGCGATTAAATATTTTGAATCTTAAACATCCTTAATTATGTATTTTTTTTTATCCATTTCCACTCCTAATGTAGAGCGTATGGCCTCCTAATGAAGGTATGCCAACTTCTCTTCTTAAGAGAGTAGGAATAGAAGGGTAGGGATAGGACAGGACTAGTGGCTAACTAATCGCTGCCACTAAGCCTTGTTTTTTTTGGATATGGATGGGTGGGAGGAAACTTTTAAGGTGAACATTACAAACACCCTTTCATAATTATTACTTAACAAAATACATCGTTATTTTTTTCACTTATAATGTGACTTAGTCAATAACTTGTGAAAATACGGTTAAAAAAGTAGCTAAGTATTTAGTTCTGCAAAATTGTATTACAACGGAGTTCTACCAAGCAAATGCCAATTCAATGAAGAAATTGTGAGAACTTGAACGTGGAGAATTTTGATCATTTACCATATTTATAGCTACTGGCAAAGTCTCCTATATTATTAATATTATGCTTTTGGGTAATGGCGACTAGCGATGTATTTGTGAAAAGTACACATAATCCATAATATAACCCAGATGAAATGTTTCACATTATACCGAACTGAATAACAAATTAGTTTATAGATAAACAAGTTTAGCGATAACGGCATGAGTTCTCATATTTTTCTAATCGAAAACTGTTTTTATTAAAATTGATATATTTCGATCGAGATGGAAAACTTTTTTATCGTATCCATCTTAGACGAACAAACTTTGACAGTTGTCCATGAAATAAAATATATTTATACATTCTGACCTATATCTAATGTATAAAAATGAATGTGTGTTTGTTCGTACTTTATGCGTTGCCACACCGTTCATCCGATTTAAATAAAACTTTGACAAAGTTTTTGCTTGCACTTCTGTGAAGGTTACATGCACAGTACAATAAACGTACTAGATTTTATTTATAAAAATCAATGTTTGTATGTCTGCCATACAGTTCATTTTGACTACGTATGCTTGCACTTGCGCGAAGGTTACAGTACAATTAAATTACATTAGGTGGTTAGTGTGTCGTAGACAATCGGCAGCAAACGTCAAACAGACATAAAAAGAAAACATGCACTTCAATAAACACAATTAAAACACTTTCTTTCTTTGAGTGGCATTGTAACGCTTGCCGGGAACCGGCTAGTAATATTTAAAAAGAATCCCAAGGTATTCCAAAATTTCTACCATAAATATCCAGACATAGCTTACGCTTTGAAGATCGCAATATACATACGTAGTCAAAACGGATGCTTACTGTTGTAGTACATATGACTATGAAACCAGCATTTTCTATACAGTATGGCCGAGAACGGCGCAGAACTGCAACTGAGATTTTCATGGAATGCAATTTCTCAGCTCCGTAGATTTATACGGCAAGCTCTACGCCATAAAGTATTTCGTTGGTAGCCTTTTCGATGTGGCGTACATGCCCAAATGTTCAGTTGACATGACACTAACTAGTAGCACCTACTTCATTAACTTAGTCTGTAATTCATGAGCGCTTTTTCAGCCAATTCTGTTTTCAGTGTCTTCTTCTAGTGTTCTAACACAACAATTTCTTTATAATTTCAAACATTTTTTCTTCTAAACGAATTTTCTTAGTATTTCATTGATTGAATAGTGCATTAAAATCTCTTATCTTTCGTAGATTGGTGTTGTTGTTACTATTATTGTTGTGACCGTAAAAATATCCTGAAAATATACCTAAAGTAAATGTTTATGAAAAAAGATAAAATGTCGTTACAGGGGTGAAAGTCAAAATCGTTGATTTTGGTTGCAGTACTCAAGGGCTTAAATCTTAGTACAGGCAGTTTTTTTTTCAACGAAGGAATGGATTCTAAATCTCCGTCTCACCTATCCGATCCTAAGAACGTTTACTTGTCACTTGTCTTGTCCAATCCCTATCCTTAAATTCTTACTCTCTTAGAAAAATATACATTAAGCAACTGAAAAAAACAGAGTTCACCGTACGTGATATGGTAACACCTTGCGTCCAGTAAAAAAAACCCCGACTTTTATTTTGTAATTTATAATTTACGAATCGGAATCAATTTTAAATGTATTCGTTAACCTTTTATACGATATTCTGTCGGATGATGCTTCTTTGATATGCGAAACACGTGTCACAATACGTAACACAATAAGTGGTGTAACAAAGTTACCGATATTATTTGAGAAACAAGGATTTCCCGTGGATTAACATATACTCAACATTAGGAATAAACTTGGTTGTATATATACATTTTTTTAAATCTTCACACAAATATTTTAGGCACCAAATTCAATACAACAAAACGATGCATATTCGTCACTTATTATCATTCAATGCAAGGGGAGAGTATACGTGTGATGCAATTCGTTTCTGTCACAGAGCACTGGTGCAAACATTACCATTTTATGAAACGTTTCTCGTCAAATGCATGTGTTTATGTATAAGATAAATTCACTTGAAACGCCGAGTCGTGTTTCTTAAATTTGACAAATTTTCCTAAAACATTTTAAAACATTTGCTTCCAAAATTCTGTGAGTCTTGAGTTTCGTGTTTCGTTTGTTACAATTTAAATGATCCTCCTAGTTAATATACCCTTAATAGTACACATGGTTTCAAAGTTTACTAATTTCTATTGTTACATGTACACATTATATATGTTTAAATGGTTTTCGCTGTTGTAGTATGTATGTATACATTTATTAATGAATTTCTGCCATGTTATACGTTAAATGTAAGATTTCGACTGAAGGTGCTTGATAGAATTTCAATCACTTTTAGGGTGTTCACTGTCAACACTTGGTAGAAAGGTTATTAGTAAAAACACAATATTCCTTTCTACTTTATTCCACTTTATTTAAAAGGTCAGGACCGGTTTCGCTCATTGCGAGCATTGTCAACTGATATATTATTTAACGGTGCTATTTATATAAAAATAAATTGAAATGAAAATGTGTAAACAACAATTGACATTGAAAAGAAATTACAAATAACAGTAGAAGTGATTCTACAATTACACAAAATTAAAATTTTTTAACATCTCTAACATATATAATATTAATCTTAACATTGATGAATTTTTTATTTGATCAATTGACAATGCTCGCAATGAGCTAAACCGGTCCTGATCTTTTAAATAAAGTGGAATAAAGTACAAAAAATATTGTGTTCTTAAGAATTTTAATCGTATTTTTTTATACCCCTCTTATTTCGCTTATATGTCAGTGAATATATCTTACTTTTGTAAAATAATTCGTAAAGTCACCTGTGTGGTCGAGTGGTCAGCGTCGTTGGCTTCGGCTACGGAGGTCACGGGTTCGAATCCCAGTACGAACAATTTTATAAATTGATTTTTCAACCGATTTATGAATTTCTATCCGAAGGCATGGATGTATGTGTCGTCTTGAACTCCTCCCTCCCACCCATCCTATCCTATGAACGGGGCGTATCGAGAGCTATTAGTTAATCACTAGTCCTGTCCTAGCCCTATCTTTCTGTTCCTACTCTCTTTGGAAAAAGAGAGGTTGAGCAACTGAGTAACAAGCAGTTCTCGTAGAAATACTCGTGTTGAGATTAACTCCATTAGAAGTCCATATGCTCCACATTGGGAGCGGACATTCTAAAAAAAAATGTAATAAAGTTTTTAAACACGTTTTCATTCTGTGTGTCAGATGTTTGGAAAATAATTATAAATTTTCTAACGATCAAAATTGTATAATTATTGAAAATACCCAGCATTTTTTAATCAGTAGGCATTCCCGTGTTACAAAATTTAAACAACAATCACATGTTATTTCAAAAACAGAGGAGAGAATATTTTTAGGGGCAAAAACGTTAATCAATATATACATACATATATACATCTAATAACGTATCATAAATTCACACAAATAGTTTTGAAAACAAAATATGTATGTATACGTAGTAGATTACTATCATAGATCCAGTATTCGTTTTCCAACTGTATATTTTTCCTGACTTGACATTTTCACTTGACATATGTCGAGAGCTTTTGCATTATTGAGCTTCCCGTTGTGACGTCATAATATTTGGTTGACTGGTTGTCGCAAAGTTTATTTGGCTGTGTGCTGTGTGATCTTTCGCCGATACAATGTAATTGATAGCTGTCTCTTACTTTTTACTTTTTGTTTCAATTCCGTTTTATATATTTGTATTACATACTTTGAAAGATAAGCATTTTAAATCATAATCTTTATTAAGCGCATAATCTCTGATTTTGATTTGGTCGATTGTTTTCAAGAATATCATTTCAGCCATCACTGGATTGCGATGACATTGACGTATTATCATTAAATACACAGCGTGGCTATTATTGTATATTGATAAGCATATTTTATTTTTTGAACCGTTCAAATTATGTACATTCACACGGTGTAACTAATAAATACTAAGTAACACAAAACTTGACTCTTGATGTTTATATTTACAGATTATGTAAATTCACACAAGTTTCGTCACTTACCACCCGGGTTTCGCCTTTCAGCATCTTCAGCCGTTCAAGTGCACGAATGAACTTGAATTAATGTTTATTAAGTAAATGTATCGTGTTTATATAATAAATAAATGTATCACTATGTTTAAAGCCACTACTGGTGAAATGGATTAACCCATTTGAATGGTTAGTAATTTTAAAAAATATATTTATTTCGTTTGCTGGAAAATTTATTATAAAATATTAAATTCACTTTAGAAGTCGGAGACAATACTATTTATAGAGATTTATAGACTGCAATGATTTTGTTGCTCAAATTTAGATGTCATTAATATTTTAATGATATTTAACGAGTCGAGCTTGTTAATTTATATTGTAAGTTATTAAAAATTACTTTTATATAATAGTATCAAATATATGTGATTGTTTGATAGTTTGATAAGATTTATAAGTTATAATATCCTGCTCCACGATTGATGTTATCGTATCATTTGGAACCGCAGTTCTATGTCAAGTAAACGCTTTCATTTTTCGTTCTATCCCGTAAACAATCTTTATTGCGAGAATAATCTATTTTAATGGTCGGGTTGCATCGAAATGTATCCATTATGCACATATATTCAGGATGCGCCTTCCAACCGCAACTGGCCGTATGCAATTCTGAGAAAACAAATCACCTGAGAGAGGTAGATACATCGTCCAGAAAAGTCCTCTCCATCTTCCCTTGATTACTGCACTCTCCCGACAATTCTATACACACATCTTCTCTTATCCTTGAACAGATAAATCTAATAAAAATAGATTATTCTCCGGAAATTAATCGAGATCTATTAACTTCGAGGGAAGCGATTGTAATATATTTTATATATACCTTTTAGGGTGTTCACTGTCGGTGTTTGGTTGAAAGGCATTATATTAAGAAAAACACAATATTCCTTTCTATTTATTTCTACTTTTATTTACCAAGATCAAGACCGGTTTCGCTCATGGCGAACATTATCAGCTGATTAAAAATATAATTGAACAGTGTTATTTATAGAAAAAAATAATTATTACATTTAGGGTGTTCACTGTCAATACTTGGTGGAATGGCATTATAATAAAAGTAATAAAAGATTTTTAGTACTTTTTCCACTTAAAATTTATTTGATCAGGACCGGTTTCGCTCCTCACGAGCATTACCAACTGATTTAAAAAAAAAAAAACAATTATAGTTATACAATACATACTTTGATGAACTACTTGGAAGCAGTTAAATCATCATTTTTAGTTTTATAAATGTATCATTTTAGATCACTTAGTTAAAATTTCCGAAATTATAATTATGTTTGAAATTAATGAATAAAAGTGGAAATTAGAACAAAGGAATATTGATATAATTTAAGATTTCGACTGAAGGTGCTTGGTGGAATTTCAATATTAAATTTGAATCGTTCAGAATCTGTGTGAATGTACATAATCTGAACGATTCAAATTGAAAGGAATATTGTATTTTTCTTTATAATTCTTTATAATAAAGTTTTATAATTTATACATGTAACACTGGTAAAACTGTTTTTTTTTAATATAAATTGATTGTTATTTTCAAAGTGTTTTGTAAATAAATATGACACTTTTCAAGATTCTTTCTCGTCATGTCAGATGTAAAAACGGAGTCATCTATATTAATTCTATATTCAAAAAATATTTTTCGTACATAATAGAATTGACAGCCAAATATAATAAAAAGAAATTTATGTTTTAACGGTATTCGTTGTTATATGTTTATGTTATATTTGTGCTCGTGTCTCTCATAACGTCATTGTTCGTTCTTAAATAACCTTCCGACAGTTTTTCTTAAGATGCTTCTCAGAAAGCAAAACACGTGTCACAACTCGTTATCAAATTAAATATTATATAAAAAATAGACTTTTAGCGATTTTTATGAAAAACCATTTAGAAAATTGTGATATAATTTAAAAAAAAAATGATAAACTGGTTCTACGATGAAATAAAGTGCCCAAAAAAATGTATTGACATTCAGCTGATAATTCATTTAAATTCTTGTAATTTGATGAATATATCAAACAAGAATAAAATCAATTTAATTAAAAGAATTCTCCCTTTACACATAATATAGACTAAAGAGGGTGAGTAACGGAAATTTGATTTCAAATCTTAATCAAATTTTAATGAAATAAAAAACGTTTTAATATTCAACCTTTACATCTTAGGGGCCTTTGTTTTTAATCTATCATAATCTTTATGGTGATATATTGCGTTTGTAAAATATAATAAACACTCTTTCGACGCTTTTTATTGCTTTGAGTGTTTCTCTTCAAATCAATATAACGTATTGTCTTTGAATATGTATTTATAACAATTAAAAGTGATGACTAAATTCTAAATAAGGTTTTATCATACTTCTGATGATGGCGAAAGCCGAAATGGCTATCAACTAATAAATATAAAAACTGTAGAACTAAATACGTTGCTATTTTTACCCTATTATAATGGAGTTCTACCAAGTAAATGACAAGTCAATCAATTGAATTAAAGTATTAATGTTTAAGATATCTCCTGATTATATGCCGTAAACAGTGCATATCACTTTTAGGGTGTTCACTGTCAATACTTGATGGAAAGGCATTATATTAATAAAACACAATATTCCATTGTACTATATTCACTTTTATTTAGCAAGATCAGACCGTTTTCTCGACATGATCGAAAATAGTGCAAAGGAATATTGTGTTTTTTTAAAACTGTAGATATGCTTTAAACATTCAAAGCACAATTTGTATACTGAAATTTTATTTAAATAAAAAGAACCAATATCTCAATACTTACAACTTTAACATTTATAATCTATTTCAAACATCACTTGCATCCGGTTGCTTTACATATATGTCGACTGTGGAAAGGAAAAAGGACGTAACCCACACAGAAAATTGTACAGGAGGCACATAAAACGTGTTATGATGATTTTCGGCCATATGAAAATTATGAAATACACACATCTTGGAAGTGCACAGAGACTTCTAACTGGTGTTTAATTGACATATTCTAATAATAATTTAAGAAATTATCTAGGAAAAACTTTTTTTTTGTATTTTTTCTTGGTTTCAATTTTCACAGGCTCATCTTTTTTAAAACTATAAGCTAAATTTAGATACTATTTCGGCATTTGCAGATTACATCCTTTTGATAGAACGTGTATCAAGTTTGATACATTGTGATTATTGTAAATAAGTTGTTTTGAAAAAACTGTGGGTTACGTCCTTTTTTCTTTCCTCAGTCGATATACATTTCTTTCCGCATTAATTTTCTTTTCAAATGTAATCGCTTGGAACACTAACAACCCTTCGTATCACTTCACGTTAGTGTTAAGTAAACATCACCAAGTTTTTAAATTTATTCAAAGCAGTATTGCAAGAGCTCAATGTACACATTGTATGTTCACCCTTAAAAGAAGGTATCTAAACAGTTTGATTGTTTTTGTTTCTTCAAACGAATAAAATGTCTGTTTTGATTTACGAGCAGAAATTGTGTGTGTTTATGAAAGAAATATTTATGAATTCATTTCATTTTCCACACAAAGCACTAAAGAAAGCATTGAAATAACAGACATTATTCTATTTATGAGAATTCGTAAAGGCTCCAATGCACCGAACATGCCGCCATCAAAACTTACGGAAGCTTAAAGCTTTTCTCTGCCATATAAAAATATTGAGTTGTTTGTCGGATGTTTATGGCGTTTTGCCGACTTGATTTGGTTATCTACACAGAAAAATGTCAGTAGAAATACATAGGAATCTATCAAGCATCAATCTTTATTAACGCGAAGGTTGCAGGCAGACAGTCTTCGGAAACATCTCACACTCAGCATTTATATATGCTTTTTACAAATAAAACTGTTTTTTCTTCGGTTGCTCAATCTGTCTTTTTCGGGGAGAATCAAGATATTAAGATAATGCGAAGACGTATTGGTTTGGTGGGCGTGAATTTATACATTGTGCATTCGATTAACCGTTTGAATACCGCGCAAATAAATCATTAATATGTCCCAGAGAGTGTTTTTAAGAAAAATAATTTTACCTAATATACACTCGAATTCGATATTTTAAAAGCCTATATTGACTCAGTATAGAGATGGAACTACACATATTCATCAAAATATTGCTTTTATTCTATTAGAATCCCAAGTATTTGATTTTTTAAATGTCTTGGACATCCGTGTTCGTTTGCATATGTTCCGGACACCTGTGTCCGCTTGGTATTCAAGTGGTTAGCAAATTAATTTATAGTAGTGTTCGTACTAGGATTTGAAGCCGTGAACACTCGCAACCGAATTCAACTTGCTAGGCATGTTAATGAGTCTTTATGTATAGTTTTTTCACTTGCATTTTTATTGATATACGAACTATTTGGAAAGGTCACCGTTATAATATAATATCGTCCAATTACTATTATCTCGATATATCAATTAAGTATTGCATATTGTATTCGCGTTTAATCTAAAATTATTGGCATTATAATATTACATAACGCGGATGAATATGTAATATGGACTAAAACGCCTTTTTACGTTGAGACTTACATATTTTGTTTCATTCATCGTTTATTAAATTTTTTACCTCTGCCATTAAAAAAATTACATATGCATAAATTTAGAATAAATAAATCAGTTATTTCCATATCTTCCAAATTGCTGGTTATCACTGCGTAAGACTTGTTCGCCATAACTGATACCTTCGCCGTTCGATGTTTTGATGGATAAGATAAAACGCTTCGGAAAGAGAAATGGCGACAAAATGGCTGCCGCAAAGTGCCTGCAAAATGGCGGTCGAAAAGTGACGCGAAAATCCTAACGGCAAAGTGAAACAGTTACGTCACTGCAGCGACACCTGATCGCGTTAAATGGTCAAGAATGTCGATGGCGTCTTTGTGGCAGTTTCTTCAATATTATATTTACTTGAATCATTAAAATACATTCAATTTTGTGACACTTTATTTCAACTGTCACTAATTTAAGAAATAACAATATATTTTCATTATTCTTGTACTGATAATATTGTTTTGCCATTTTTGGTTCATGAATATCAATTTGAATGCTGCGTTGGGTTTTTTTCTAATTTAACTGTTATTTTGTATACAACTGTATCATCAATATTTTATTAACAATGTGTACTAAGTTTGTATTTTTCGAAATGATTTTGCGTACAACGTTTCTTTGTAAAAATAACACTTAATTCTCTTTAATTCCTTAATCAAATATTTTCTAATACAAAATAAAATTAGAAAACACGCTAATTCGCTGATCCTCAAACCTTAACAATACAAAATGCGTTAGGAAATCCAAATAGTACTTACAAGGCGTGGCTTTCAGCCTCTGCTCGCTTAGGATGCTTATATAGATACACCTGTGCGAGCATATCCAAGTAAAATGCCCGCATAAAATATGTACCTGTCGGAAAAGAAGTTCTTTGTATCCAGCGTGAGCCGGAGATACCCCAACCAAGGATTTACTTAAGGGGGTCATTTGGAGTGTGCAGTGTCTTACTGAATGCACTCTGCATATTGAACTAGACTGTTTAATCACCATTTGAGTTCCGCAACAGTATTTCTCTTATATCACTCTAACTACCAACATTGCACTGCAGATCTTGGGGCATCTGTTTTACCGTAAATGATAAGCAGTAACTCAAACCAATGCATGCGGAACGGATATATTCTATGTCGATAAATACCATTATTAATTAAAATTATCGATAATTTATTTTGAAATCTCGTTTAAGAATTATTATCGCGACTTAACTATCGCAAATACTTCACTAATTTACTTCATTTAGGTTTTTAAGTGATTTATTTTTATCACCGTTTTGTTTTCAATTTTTGAATCAGTTTATTATTTCTATCGCTGAGCTTTATTGAAAACAAAAATTCAAGATAATTTAAAATTTTATCTGATAACTTTGTTGTTCTACTTTTTTGCTAAAACGTGTTTCGCCTCTTTGAAAAGCATTATCACCTCTCAGCATAGGCCTGTTTATCACCAAGATGCTTCTCAAATAGGCGAAACAAGCGTCACAAGTTATGAAATGTAATTTCATATTAAAAATTAGTTTCCGCAAAGTTACCGCCGAATTTATCAAAGAACAATTGTATTCAACAGTTTAATATAATTTTATATACTATATGTACAGAACATGCTTATAAAAGATTGAATGTTAATAAAAAATTGAATTTGTATAGATTTTTCAATCAAACTGTTCAATTATTATTCATATACCTGGTGACATTTAAGTTGTTCCCAACATAAACTTTATAATTCTTTATCAATTTATGGCTAATAGTATTTATCTTTGCTTTATGACTGTACGAAATGTTGTTGGTCGTATCAAAGTCGCTTATAGCTTAAAATGACTACAGTCGTATATCTTGCTACACATATATTATTTGTAATATAAAATAAACATGATAACTTTGTTACCTCAATTGTTTTATTGCAAATTGTGACACATGTTTCTCCTTTTTTAAAAGCATTATCAGACAGAACATCGCAAGGCTTACGAGTACATTAAAAAAATAATTATAATTCTTAAGTATTGTTTTGTTGATTAAAGATCGTTTAATTTAAATGCTTAATCGAATTGACTGTAAGTAATTTGTTTACACTATTACTGCCAGGAAATATATTACATTGTTCTTTCGCATACTATTAATGATCACATACTTTAAGAAGATGATTCTTACAAAAAAAATACAATTAAGATTGTACTTCTCTTTCTAGTTTTATCGTTGACAGTTTATATTTCTTAAGTGTACACCACGCAAACCATCACTAACTCTGAGAACCTTTTCGAAGCTGATGGCATCCATACTTTCAATCACATCGTCGTCATCCCAGTCATACCATAAATAATCAATCTTAACGTGACCTTACCATTCTCACATCCATTTTTTCTAGCCATTATCAAGCATATCAGTAATTCGTTATATTTACCTTGTTCTTAGCACAAGTTTCAAGTTGTTAAACTTTTTTCATATTAAATAATTAATTTTAATCTTTTTAGACAAGTGATTACACAATAAATGCATAATTTCA
This sequence comes from Himalopsyche anomala, assembly GCA_031772345.1. Lineage (NCBI taxonomy): Eukaryota > Metazoa > Arthropoda > Insecta > Trichoptera > Rhyacophilidae > Himalopsyche > Himalopsyche anomala. The sequence continues at coordinate 26,779,200 of CM062829.1, forward strand.
CACCTACACTTTCCGATGTTTCTTTATCAACTTATACAAAATGTCGATACTTTCTCGAAATTACCTTTCAATATCATTAAATCAAAAACTTATTAATTGAAACTGACATCTTACGAAGCTTTTGTACTTCTTGCTAACTGAAAAAATACCTTGATGAAGGCTTCTGAGATGAAAAGACAGCCTTTTCTGGCACTCAATCATCATTTCCCTGATAAAATGCAATTATTCTAAAACTTTTCACGTAACTTTCCATTGTTCAGAGCTTTCTTTTATATTCTTAAGGCACGTAGGACCGCAGTCCTTACCTGCGTACCTTCCGTTTGCGATGGATAGGACTGATGGGCCCTTGAAAAATATTTTTTTGTCATATAATATTTAAGAGATATCATTTTTGTATACTTTATATGATTTTTTTAAAATTGAAGATATTAAACATAAATAGGTTTTTGGGTTTATAAATATCAAAATCGCTTTTTAACTTATACACTTCACCATATAAGCTTTTAATCTATTATTCTCGACTTTTACTTGCAAGAAATAGTGTTTTTTTTTTAAGATAAAATGGGTTTTAATCTATATATTAATAGTCGATAATGTCCGTCCGTCTGAATGATTGTCCGCGATTTTCCCTCCCCCTCCTCCGCCCCAGCCCCGCTGTCACCATTTTTTTATTCATACTAAAGACATACTCTTTTTTCGTTTGTATATGGTCGCGATTTCACCTTTTCGATGACGTCAAGAAAGACGGTCCCCCTCCCTCCCCCCCATCCTGCCCCGCTTCATTTCTTCATTTTTCTCTGACGTCTACTATGTGTGAATTTTTGAAGTCAAAACAATTAATTTTCGTACTAACCAAAAATATTCTGCCAAGCTGTGGATTCGATACCATGACCCAATTTTCATGCGCGAGGTTTGGACAGGTTATCCATTGTTCCACGGAACGAGTTGAAAGTAGCGAGATAAAAACTCTATATAATAATAATACAAAGCAAATGATAGAAACGCATTCTTAGTGATCTAATAATGACATCTGTGGGTGAAACCTTGCACTTAATTATTAAGTATTATTATTATTAATTAAGTATTACTATTATTTATGATTGATTTATTATTATTATTTATTATTTTTATTTATTATTATTATGTATTATTATTATTTTGTAATTATTTTAATTATTTATTATTATTATTTATTGTTAATTATTAATTATTATTTATTAATTATTTATAATTTTTTTATTTATTATTTATTATTTATTATTTATTATTTATTATTTATTATTTATTATTTATTATTTATTATTTATTATTTATTATTTATTATTTATTATTTATTATTTATTATTTATTATTTATTATTTATTATTTATTATTTATTATTTATTATTTATTATTTATTATTTATTATTTATTATTTATTATTTATTATTTATTATTTATTATTTATTATTTATTGTTTATTATTTATTGTTTATTATTTGTTATTTGTTAATTATTATTTATTATTTATTATTTATTATTTATTATTTATTATTTATTATTTATTATTTATTATATTAAATAATTTACGAAATTTTCGCTAATACGAAAAATAGTTGTTAGCAAACTTAAACATTATTCCAAAAATTAAGTAATTTACAAGGACTATTTTTGCTACTATGAAAAATGGTTGTTAGCAAACTTAAACATTATTCCAAAAATTAAATAATTTACGAGGTATATTTCTGCTAATAGGAAAAATAATTGTTAGCAAACTTAAACATTATTCCAAAAATTCAATAATTTACAAAATTTCTGCTTCTACGAAAAATGGTTGTTAGCAAACTTAAACATTATTCCAAATATTAAATAATTTACGAAATTTCCGCTAATATGAAAAATAGTTGTAAGCAAACTTAAACATTATTCCAAATATTAAATAATTTACGAAATTTCCGCTAATACGAAAAATAGTTGTAAGCAAACTTAAACATTATTCCAAAAATTAAGTAATTTACAAGGACTATTTTTGCTACTGTGAAAAATGGTTGTTAGCAAACTTAAACATAATTCCAAAAATTCAATAATTTACAAAATTTCTGTTTCTACGAAAAATGGTTGTTAGCAAACTTAAATATTATTTCAAAAATTAAGTAATTTACAAGGACTTTTTTTGCTACTACGAAAAATAGTTAGCAAACTTAAACATTATTCCAAAAATAAATAATTTACAATTAAAATACTGCAGGGCAGGGCTGTCGATATACGCCCCGAGATATATTTCTTTTACTATCAGAATTTCTGGATTATTCAATAAATAGGTTAGTAATTTATTTTTGACGCCTGTAAATTTTCTGACTACTTAAAAATGCAACAAAAATCCCCCCGTTGAGGTCAACGGGCTTACAGCTAGTTTAATCCTTAATGTTTAATTACTTAAACCGCATCTGACTTATGTAGCTTAGCCTAGATAATTAAGTTTGTAAGTCGAAGTTTCAAACTGTTTATATAACATTTACAAATCAATTAAATCAGTAAGGTTAAAATAACAAAGTATCTTAGTTCTCCATTTTTTTTATTAAAATGATAGTTATTTCGACATTCCGCCCTCGTCAGAACTATGTTTTAACTTAATTTAGCTGAGCTTTAAAGATACACACAATACGTCTTCTCATCGATTCTAACCTTAACTAACTCTTAATGAAAAAAAGCAATCAATATTAAAAATTGGCTATTTGTTTTTCTAGAAAATGTGATATATTTTATGGTTTTATTATATTTCCTAGATCATGTATAAAGACATGGTGTAATTTTGATATTTTTATAATGTAGTTCTACCAAGTACATGTCAATTCAATCAACACATTAAATCATTTACAATGAAATGTAGAAAGTGAAAAATATTATCAAAATAAGCACACGAAAAAGTAATGTTAGCAAAGGAAACACTCCCAAGTGATGTAATACGATAACCACTGATTTCCCATCAATGCGAAGTGAGTTAGCATCGATGGAGTAACAGTCTCCACTTGACTGCCTTTCCACCGTAAAAGCCTTAAATTTTCCGCCCCTTTACCGCTAATTTTACACCCGATCGATTTGCATCACTCATCACTCGTCACCGACTCGAAAATTCTCAGAGAAAATTGGTTTCCAATGTTGCCACGTTGTGCTACCCCATGAGATATTTATGGGAATTTTCACTTAAGGAACTTTTTGACTTGATTTATATTACTGCTTCACATATAGCACGCCTTTATCAAAAAATCATCATCGTCATGCCATTAAAGAAGGGCTAGAATTTCGTGAACATTTTTAGTTATTTTACATTGCCATTATTGAACACACACAAGTAGAAATACAATTCGACTAAATTTCCATTACTGTAAAAGGCTTATTTTATTAGGCCGTACTTATTTAAAAAAATGCTAATTCGACTGCAAGACACCATCAGTATTATAATGGCTTACCTAATTTCGGCTACTCAATTTTCGTACTTTAAAAGAAATCCAGTTGTACGTTTTATGTAATATGTATATTTATTTGATTGATTAATTTGAATCGTTCAAACTTTGTACACTCCAACACGTTTCGTCACTAACGACCTGGGATTCGCCTTTCGGCATCTTCAGTCGGTTAAATGCACGAAAGAACTTTCACTGACGGTTGGTAAATAAGTGTATCGTCTATGTTTTTTTTTTTTTTTTTTTACCATGTCCGCTCCCAATATGGAGCATATGGACTCCTAATGGAGTTTATCTCAACAGAAAATGTTTATACGAAAACTGCTTGTTACTCAGTTGCTCAACCTCTCTTTTAAGAGAGTAGGAATAGAAGGAAAGGGCTAGGACAGGACAGTGGTTAGCTAATCGCTTTCGATACGCCCCGTTCATAGGATAGGATGGGTGGGAGGGGGGAATTCAAGATATCACATTAATCCATGCCTTTGAACAGAAATTCATAGATCAATTGAAAAATCAATTTATAAAACTGCCCGTACTGGGATTCGAACCCGTGACCTCCGTAGCGGTAGCCAACGGCGTTAACCACTCGACCACACAGGCGGCAAAAGAATTTAAAATATAAGCTAATAGCTATGCATTAATTTAACTATTGGTTCGATTTAAATTACGGTTAATTATTTGTAGTTAAAGTGTTCACATTAATTTGTACAATTTTTGTAGCTCTTTTGATTATCGCTAAAAGGTTTTAAAATGGGAATGCTTACGGATTTAAAGGTTGGGTATGTTAAATAATTATATTTCTTTGATCTGTGGAAAATTTATAAATATTTTACGAATCATAATTGTATTTACATACATGCGAAGTGTATTATAATGTTGAATTATGAAGATTCTCCTGTTCGTTTTTATTAAAGATTATACTTTTTTAGTGTTCATAGCTATATTATAATGAATCGTACATTTAATACATTGCTAAAAAACGCCTTAATGCCAAATACCAACTTATTCTAAAAAATAAACGATTTACTGCCAGTCCTCGTCACATTTTACACATTCATCAATATAAACAATGAAATGCTAAACAGGAAACTGTTCTTTATTTAATTTAAAAATTTATCACCAGATCACATTCTGTCTCCCATACTTATTAAGATATTCAGTATTTTTTTTATATCGAAATATTTCAAAGTGCTTTTGTTTTTCCAAAGTTATTCCCCTTTCGAATGTCACATGAATTAATGAAAGACCTGTATGTCTTATGTATTCCATCACCCTCTAATGCAAGTTAAACTGTTTTTGTCTCGTTCATTGTTCAGCCTGAACCCTACATATATTATTTATATGGGTCACACTATACATGAAGAGTTCATGGGCGCAAAAGATTCACTGAATACCATTTCGATTCTTTGATTTGAAAAACAGCTGACAATCTCGAAATTCAAAAAAAGAATTTTCAATTCGACCTGCTTCAAACAATGGCGATAAAAAATAAGTCTTGACAAATGCAAAAGGCATAATATATCTTTTATATAAATAATATATTGAAAATATTTTTACATTAAGTTACAATTTTATAATATGTAGGTATTTGATTTCTATATACTGAATGTGTTTGAGGAGATTTCAACTATATAAGTATTATGTATATGTACAAAGCTTTTTTCTATTTCCAATAGAATTATTTTTTTTAGAGTCTAAAAAATAAAATGATACTTCAATAAATTGTAAATATTCTTTTACGACTACACTCGCACTTCAAATGTTCATCAAATTGCAATTATGAATCAAAACTATTTATATTATATTATTTTTTTGTGCAGACTTGGTTTCAACTAGGATGAACTGTCAAAAAATGGTGCGATCAGTCACCGTACAATATCATCGGTTTTATAAATTCAGTATTTATATTTGTAAATTCATACAAAATGAAACAATTTTTCTATCAAAAATGTTTATGATAGTGAATTAGTTTATTCTATCATGTTAGTGAGTAAAGAAATAGTGTTTTTAAATAAATATTTGTTGAAATATTCTTTGCCATTTTTTTAGAGTTTATAAAAACATAATTAATCTTAACCCTTGAAAAATGCTTTCTTGTATAGATTAATAAAGTTTAACAGTTTTTTCCCTCGAATTTCATTTCGGGTGAACCCAATCGGATAATCCGATATTCCAAATACCTGCTCTTTTACATAATGAACAGGATAAGTTTCTTTCGGAATGATTAATGTAGGATTAGGCAATGACAAACTTTAAGATCCTAGTCGCAAGCCTTTAAATATTAATCAAATCTATTAACCTCTATTTGGGTAAACTTAATTTTATGTTACTTATTTCTGTCTGCGAAAGAAATTCCACGTTTAAATAACACTTACAGATTTACTACAGACATAATTGAAAAAGTGCTTATTGAGATATTTATTCAATTTTTCAAGTGAACCATTCTTTTAACTTATTTTGTATTTGTAGTAAGTACTTGTATGTTAACGATAACTGAAGATATTTCTTCTTTTTTTGTCTTACTGCAAACTTTAAACGACAATTTCTTCTACTTAACTCCTTTTTTCCATTGACAAGCGATAAATAATTGTATTATTCAATGTCTAACATATACATAATTTCAATAGTAGCTTATGATATAAGAATACTAGAAAAAACACAATAATCCTTTGTACTTCATTCCACTTTATTTAATATGTCAGGACTGGTTTCGCTCATTACGAGCATCGTCAACTGATAAGAAATATAATTTAACAATGCTATTTATACAAAAATGAACAGCTATAAACAACAATTGGCATTGAAAAGAAAATACCAATTACATTAAAAGTGATTCTGAAATAGCACAAAATTAAAATGTTTAACACATCTAACATATAATTAAAAAGTCATCTCAGATTAATAAATTTAGAATGGGGATTGAAAGTAATTACAAACATAATTAAAATTTGGGAATTCTAATATAATGCCTTTCCACCAAGTATTGACAGTGAACACCCTAAAAAAAAATATACAAGAATACCTTTGAGAAATGGTACATACGTCAAAAAATCATACTTATGACCCATAAATAAGTGTTTAATTAATCTCACAGTGTCTTTCAGCATAATTCAAAAATATATTTAAATACAAATATAAAAATATTGCAATGACAACCGTCAACAGGAAGGAATATTTTTATTTTGAAAAGAAGTAAAGACGAAATGTGTTTAGAAAACTGTCACAAACGAATGAAAACAAAAGCACATCGATATCATTGTTCGAACATTTTTTTACGTGATGTTTTTTATTATTTTAAATATAGAGACAGAATAATAACTTATACTAATGAGTTGAATCTGTCAAATAAAAAAAAATCGATTTAATCAAAAACAGTGTATTCACTTTTACTAATTATTATTTCGTTAAAAGATTTTCAGTACTGTTCTCTAAAACCCTTATTTAAATGCTGATATAAAATTCACAAAACCCCTTGTTATCGCTTAGAATATGGGATACGTCAAAATTTTTGCTGCATTTTTTATCTCCGCATAAAAATATGATTTGGACACCCGCACCGTCATGTTTTATTCATGATTTTAATATCCTCGCCAACGCTCGTGATTTATGGTCGTCCGATAATAACAATGTAATATGTTAAGAATCTGAAAACCGCTAAACTCTTTTTGATTTTTTAGTGTAATTTGAGATGCATATTAAAATGGGTTTATCCAGATTCGCTCCTTTGCATAAAAATTTGCGATATTTAGCAGTAAATATGATAGATTTGTATTCGAAGTTTTCGTGCAATGTCTTTAACCTTCTCCCATCCCCATCAGTTTCTAAAATCGGGACAAAAGAGATTATCAACGTTAACTACTTTAATAATTATGTTTTGTCTGTATTGTTATAAAAGTATTATTTATTCATTGAATCCGCAACCCAATGTATTCCAAAATAAAGGTTATAATATGCTTACTTATTTATTCCTTTATTTTTATTACAGGAAAGTTTAATAGATAAGATTATTTTTTTTTAATCACATCCTGAATACAAACTGAATGCACATCTTAATATTAAATTCAAGTGTCATTCGATTATTCAATGGCAGCGAGGAGATATAACGATATTAGCAATTACATCGTCTATCATTCTTTGCACTATTTGTAGAAATCTCCGTTTTCTTACATCATATATTTCCACTAGTTTTACAATTTATGCGGGTTATTATAAATGTCAGACTGACGTAATAAGGGCCCATCGTTGGTCACTCGATACCCCAAGACGGCAGCTTGTTAGAACATACTGTAAGACAAATTTGAGCACTCAAGTTTGAAAGAGACTAGTGGAGTCGCCACTTACCACTTGTGGCTAGTGTCATATTTTTTCAGTCGTAGTCTCAAACTGGTATCCGAGCGAAGTCCGACACATAAAGTAAAAATAATGTGTGACTTATTCAAATTCAAATATTTAAATTATATTTACATTTATGCTTGTCTATCACAGATTTCAAATACGATGATATGCCAAATATTCAACCAAGCATTTAGATAATAGCTATGTTCTTCTGCGTACTTCTCTGCGGACGGTTTTCAAACCTTCAGAAGTACGCAGAAGAACAGAGCTAATACCTTACCTATCATACGTAATATAAATGACCATGTGTGCCCCTGTGACGTATTTTTCTTATCAGACAGATGACATTATTACTTTCTAGCGTTTAGCGATCAAAATGCATGAGATTCAATTCTCATGGTCAATATGTTAACGTGACGTTTTCCTCTTTGAAGTTTTTTGTGATTTTACATTCTACCAGGGGTGGGCTGAAGGAGGCTCAGAGAGGCTCGCGCGAGTCCCTTGTTAAATTTTACAAAGCCTGGTGAGCCCCTTGTTAATTTAAGAGAAACAATATTCTCAGATCAAATTAGTATATAACTGCAAATTATGACTTATATATTATCTACGACAGCTTTAGTATACACAGCAGTAGATTTTTAGCGATTTACATTGAATCATTTTCGGTAAATTGCATCTTGTTGCACATTATAAGTGTATTGAGTAACAATTGATTGTTAATTTAATTATTGGCAGCCCACCGCTGCATTCTACTAAAGTTTATGACGCACACAAATGATATTAAATTTGAAAAAAAAAATATCAGGTGCATTGTAAAATGAATGTTCTGTCATTTTGAATGATACCTTTTTTAATATAAAATTTAATATAAAATTTAAAATAACTTTGATTATTCCACGTATTGTGCGACTAACTGTGACACGTGTTTCGTCTCTTTCAGAGGCATCCTCAGACTTACTATCGCAAAATTTGCTTCAGTAATGAAGCAAGATATATTCTAACATTTAAATTATGAAATAACAAAATGGAGTTTGGGTTTTTTTCTTTTTAGGGAAGCAAGGAGGGGGTAATATAATCGATATAAAGCAAACAAATAATGATACTAATGAGCTGGAATCAATCAGATTGGGATTTTTACCTTTTTAGAGACGCAAGGAGGGGGTTATAGAATCGAAACAAAGCAAACAAATATAATCTACTACTAATGACGTTAAACATTACAAACTATTAAACTAATGAGCTGCAATCAATCAGATATGTTGGTGATTACTCTATTTATTGGAAACAATGTAAGCAATGGCGAGCAACTCGTCCTATTAAGAATATTATTTAATAATATTTCTTTTTTGTTAAGAGTTTTACCTTTTGTATTTGCTGCTTTTGTATTCGATATTATTATTTTTATCGTTTTCTACTTAATTGCTTTTAGGTCATACCTAAAAAATGCTAGATACTTAATTGATCTTATGCAAACATGGTTTCCTATCACTTATTCGTGTGAAGACCAATATGTTATTTTGATCGTTTCGGAGGCTTAAGGGCCACTTTAGCAGAAGCGCATATAATAGTAATATGACGCCCCATATTGGAGTGAAAGGCTACGTCCTTGATTCGAGATTTTATGGAATTAAATTTCTTCCTCTTTTGTATGTTGCAGATTATTAAAACATCTATTCATTTCACAAATTTCTTTAAATTTAATATTTCATAATTCATTTAAAACTTCTACCTGTCTCTATAAACTATTATTTAATTTTACGCAAGTGTTAGGAAAGCCATAGAGAACGGCATCTGTGATGTGATTCAATAACTATAATTTAATTATATTTACTGTGGTGGGTATCGGTTGGATCGGTCGGTAAAACAGGTTTCTTTCAGACAGCCATTTTAAAATCTGACAGATGATCACTTCAAATTTTAATTTAAAACTAATATTGCTATACAAATAGTTTGAGACGTGTCGGCATATGATACATACATTATTATTTTAACCACGTTTTCAATTCGGTTCTTAAACTACAACATATTCATCATTATTTTGAAGGGTGATAATTATTAAAATAAAAATCTCAATGATCTGTATCATTTTACCGGTGTTTGGTCTAACGACTTTTTTTACTCGTGAACTTTACCACTACGAATGTATGCATAGGGTGTTTTAATGTTGCTTGTTTTGGTCGCATTATTTTTGAGGTTGAAATTCAATACGGTTTGGTACAACTTGGTTACAATTGGTTTTTTCTAATATAAACCATATCGATCATTATCATTCGCTAACATGCGTACGGTGCTCAGCCAGAGAGATAGTGTGTGAACGAATTTACTCATTATATTATTGGCCCAATACAGAGCTGCACGAGACCTATATTTTAACCAAGAACTATTTTAGTTCAAAAAAACAAAGAAAGCTAAAACAGATAGAGTGTATTTTTTATATTTGTATAATGTGTAATCGATTGTTCTGAATATAATAGGGACAAAATATCTTCAATGGAAGCCATGTTACTTGTCCGTAGTATCCAACCGTAAAACGAACGTCAGAAATCGTAGCTTAAAAATTGACGACATTTTGTTTTATCGAACAATACTTTTTCAGAAGATAATTAAAAAAACAATTTTCCTCTGAACACAAAATGTTAACACACGAATTTATATGTTAAATATTTGACATATTTTATATAATTATTGTTATAAAAGAATAACAACATACTTATACAGTTATAACCAAAAGAAAAACATTTATAATTAAAAAATAGCTTTAATTCTGAAAATGTGCTCACAATGATTGTTCACAGTGAAATTAGTTCGAGCCTGTGAGTTTTTTTTTTCTTTTGTCACTGTTTTATTATATTTTATAAACTGTTATTTAAAAAAAATGTTTCATTCAATTATTTGCGATGACATAACGAGCCAAGACCAAGATACCTGGCCAAGTCTCTGTTACGATGCCTTTAATCGCACCCGTTGGGGGATCATATCCTGACCTTCCACCTGCCGGTAATGTCAGAGTGTATGCCAGAGGAGCTTTACCAATGGCAAACGCCCAGTCGGCACTTGTACCAGATGCCATGTAGTTAAGAGTCACAGCTGAGTTTCCAACCAAATACCTCTTCGATGTCGAAGACTGTTGGTCAATCGCTTCAGCTACCTTGAGACCTAAATGATGGAGTTCGTTGACATTGGGAGTGGTTGAACCATCGTAGTTGTACGGGTAAGAAAAGTAACTTCCGGAGCCGTGGAAGGTGAGGTACAATTTAGTACGACCAATATTTTGTAGAAGAAGGTCGCGGAGATAACTGGTTTCTGGTTCAGAGAATGCAGACATTCCAGCAAAGAGTTCTGAGCAAGCTGAGCTGCTTGATCCTGCTTGCATCCACTTGAAGTCGAAGTTTTTGTTTGCGTCAACTCCTGGACACTTTGTACCGTTTGATAGGCTTCGTGTCTTCTTCCAAAGTCTGGCCTAAAATGTTAAGATTTTTTTTTTGTTATTTATCGTATTTTGACTTTTCAGGGTCAGAATTAAGATAATGAGATTGACAAAAAGATTTGATGTTTTAACTGTTGCATTCAAAACTATGTTAGTAATATACATTGTCATAATATAACCTTTGCCAGATACGCGTAAATGTTTTCCCTGCTTTGCTGTTTTTATTAATCAATTTTCAAAATAAATGGTTGTCAATTCTTAACATGCTAATACGACGGCACTATTTCTGCTTGGGGGAAGATCAAATCCTGAGCCACCACCTACTGGCAATTCCAAAGTGAATGCGAGCTTAATTTCACCAACGGCCAACGCCCAATCTTCATTAACCCCAGATGCCTTGTAGTTCAGAGCGGTAGCTGAGTTTCCAACCAAATATTTCTGAGATCCAGCCGCTGTGGCATTGTCAATAGTCTTACCAACTTGAGCTCCGAGAGAATTAAGCTCGGCATCATTTGGTGGAAGAGAACCATAATAAGTAGCTTCCGTAACTGTGTATTGTGAGGTACATCATTGCTCTAGCTTTATTTAAATTAATGAGGTCTCTCAAGTATTAGGTTTCTAGCTCGGAGAAAGCTTTTGGTTCGGAAAAAATTTCTGAACATACTGAGCTGCTGCAAAGTTCATGTTGCCATCGACTGATGGCTAGGAAGAGCTTGATGCGGGATAGCGAAACTTTCTCAAGAGACGAGACGGGATGATGGTAGAAAATCTCATGGCTGTAGTAATTGCTTTTTGATTTGGCTCCAGGAAATAGCTAAAAGGTTATTTGCATATTTTTCAATTTTACAAATTCTTTTATAATATTTTTTTTACAATCATAGCCCTCGCCATACTAGACGATTAATATTAATTCGTGTTGTAAAGTGCTACTCTTGACCATAAATTACTAATTTTCTATAGTAACAATAAATTAGTCCGAAAAATACCGTTTCTACTCTCCTACTGACTGAAACTTACACATGCGATTATTATTTTTTGTACACTGTATCACGTCATTAGATTATTATAAACGATAATAAAGCGGAATCTGATATGATCAAGTGATTCGATATCTATCTGGATTTTTATATATGAAATACAAGAGTTAAGTATCCCATCAACACCCGTTATGTTTATGCAGCCGCATTTTCACGGCCGCCTTCCATATTGCAATGCGATCAAAAAAAAAGATTTACTCCTCATTTTATTCGTCCGATACATACATATCTTTTTGACCATGCACTGATGTGCTTAAAAAAATAAAGATAGAAAGAAAAAAGAAAATGATTCTTGCTCAGCCATTTAGTTTAACTGATATTAAGTATCCTGTGTATCCGTTTACTGAGAATACGCCGTGGCGGAAGAATTTAATCTTCTCCGCGTTGAATTGAAAGAGGAGTCAAGAATATTCCGTTCCCCATATGATGTTGCAAATTTATCGAATGCTTCTAACTTGGCCTTGGTTGAGATCAGGTCAGCGTAGCCTATTAGGCCTGGATATGTGTATGTATGAAATATATAATAATAATAAGATTTTTAAAAAGGAACACTTACGTTTATGAGGTGACTGTGTTCATAACCATCAGGATTCAACACCGGGATGATGAGCCAGTCAATGTTCTGAACGACGTCGCTTTCAGTGATGTTTTCTACCATCTTGGAGATCATATACAATGCCATAGATGGGGCGATCCAGTCTCTGCCGTATATGCCAGCATCGACAATGATGACAGGTTTCCTCGCGTCGGTTCCTCCTGTAGTTGAGATGCTGATGACCTTCAGGTCCCTTCCTTGTGTAGTATTTCCGAGTGTCCTGACCTGAACGGTGTTAGGGTAGTTGGATGCTAGTTCGTCCAAATAGGCGTTGATCTGAAGTACAAAATAATTGCATACGTTAAACGCAACTCTTACAATTAAAGAGTAACGTTTTTTGTCGAACCTTTTAGTTACTCAATGAGTGACATGTCAATGTTTAACAGTATATTTATTCTGGATTTCTTGATCGAAGTTAAATATCAATTATAAAAATGTAAAGTGAACGCACTACATGGTGACGGTTATAGGATATGAGGCTGATGCGGCCATTTTCCATGGACTGATTCCTGGCGATATCGTTCATTCTCAGTTCCTGGGCCAGGACGCTAAAATTAAATCAAATAAAATTATCAAATTGACTTATTTATAGTCCCCGCTGTGGTCTAGTTAGTTAGAGCTTGCTCTACCGACCAGGTGGGTCTGGGTTTGATTCCTGGTCAATGTCAAATTTAGATTTTTCATCACTTAGACACGGGTGTTTTTTTTTCAATTTACCTTTTTTATTTGAGTTTATATCGAGTGACTTACAATTCAAAAATCTAGTTTTTCCCTTATGATCTTTCAACTTTAAAGTATTTGACGTATTGGCTTTAGTGACGACAAATATTTTTTTAAATAAAGAATAGTCATTTTTTTAGGTACAAGATGAAAATTGAAAAGTTTTCAATTTGATATTTACTTTACTGAGACTTTAAGCCAGACCCGTCCGATCGCTAGGGCATGACTTACCATCTAGGGAGAACGACAAATTCTTTTAGTCTCTTTCTTACACCTTTTTCTACCAATTATTTAATTTACAAAACAAACGTACTTTGTTAAAAATACATCTAACAAAAACAATAATTACATAATCAGTATTTTTTATCATTATGAAAGGTTTACACTAATCGTAATAATATTTACAATCAAATCAAACCTGTAATTTATCTTTGAAAGTTAAATAACTTTATCTTTCGTGATTTCATATAATGACGTAATCATATTTTTATTTGGTCCAATTTACTTATCAAAAATTGATATCTAAAACATTTTAATTCAAAAGTATTAACTATCTCGCCTGAAGTATTTATACATACTTTTGTCTTTCTGTGTGTATCTTTGTATTCTGACTTTGTCATCGATAATATAATAACGTCAAAACTAACTTTAATTTACTAAAATTTCTGACTTACTTTTTAACATCATCCATGAGTACTTCGTGTTTAATACCAGCTGAAGTCAACATGGCTTCGAAAGTTGACTGAGATCCTTGGGGAACCAAAACTTTAGCTTCACGTCCAAGAACATGGGCGCGCTGCCAGAAGTCCAAACCTTGGACTTCTTCCTCCACAATCGTCATGACATCGAAGTCTTTCTTGGTGACAGGGCTCACGCTGTACACCTTGCTCCTGTTAAGAATTAAAATATTTAGTTGTGTAAATATTTCAAAAAATATAATCGATTTTTCTTTTGTTTTGGGAAATTCGAATATTTGATTAATTATTCTAATGTAATTTATATTTGTGTATATATCGAACCGATGGTCTCACAAATATTGTCATTAGGCGTCGTTTTATATCTTAATATAATTTATTTTGTTTATTAAACAACTTGAACCCCGTATCCACTATGGAACAAAATGTTCCTCGACATGACGCGCAGCATAGAGGCCACGTGAAGTTGCAGCGTTGCGCACTGTCGCGCAACGTTGGCAATGCTTGCAATAAGCGAAACCGTTCCTGACCTATGAAATAAAGTGGAATAAAGTACATAGTAATATTGTGTTTTTATTAATATAAACATTCATTTTTGTGATGTTTGGTTTATTGTTTTGATACTCATTCAAATACATTACGATAAAGTGGTGTAAAATTTTTCTCATTCAAATAAAATTAGTTTTTATTAAAGCTTATATTAACAATATTGTTTAAAAAAATAATGATTTTCAATTATAGTATACATTCGTAATTTTAAATAAAAATACTTGTTTATATTTAGTAAGTGAACTGTTATTTGCGACAGTGTAAAATATTACTCAGTAAACAAGCACTTACATATTTTAAGGCAATTTATTTTAATTTTTTACTGTTTGTAAAATCAATATAACCTGATGAATAATATATTGCGTAAAATTTAAACGTGTTTATTTACATTTTTAAAGTCAATAACAAAAACTAGAATATAAATCCCAGACAAAATTTTCGATAAGTTGACTTCAATTGTGTAACATCACTTATGCAAATATCTAAAAGTTAACATGCTTAATTGAAAATCGTCTTAATTTTTACGTACTTATTTATGACAAAAGTTGATATTTGAATTACTGCACCGTGTTTATATAAGACTAATTGATTGATACGTCATTTCAAAGAAGTGTTGAAATTAAGTCATTGACAAATATTGTATGTTCAGTAAAACCCCCATTTACACTTAAGTCGGGACTGTGTAATTCGGCGTAGTGTAATTGGGGGAGTGAATCTCATACATAATTAGGCATTTGGTTTTTTCCGCAAAAAATGCAAAACTAAGATTTCTTTTAGTTTTGCAAAAAATAAAATATGTACGAAATATTTAGTTACTAAGTGATAAAATGCAAAGCGCGCCAAAATCCAACACAGACAGTCGCCCGGCTATACGTATATAGCCTGACACGTGTTTAATACACAGACGCTAGCCAACATTTGACTATATGCGCCGCACAGACGACCATCTCGTAACAACGACAATGGAATGTGACAGTGCAATTGGGGGATTTGCGGCGAATATTTCAAGTCAGCGTGTAATTCGGGGTAATGTAATTAGGGGTTCAACTGTATATTGCAATCATAATCGCACATAGATAACAAAAAAAACTATTTCATATCGATAGAGAAACTCACCCATCAAGCGATTGTTCAGCTGCCACGAAGGCAATCGCCACCAAAAACACTGCCACTAATAACTTCATCTTGGAAATTATGTTCTCAACATTTCAGGCCATCTTCTTTTATACCATACGTAATATCAGATATCTCGATATCGTTATCAGTCATATTTAAATTTAATTCGATTGATAATATCAATATCAGTCTCAGTCAGATAAAATAAATTCTCATAAGAGTGGGGGGGCGGTGGCTACCGCCCCTATGGCCTCCCCTTGGATCCGCCAATGTTCTATATTATATTATCTATTTTATTTTTTTGGGAATGGGACCGTAGATCTAATGAAAAATATGTTTTAACACCATATAATAACTAAAAAGAGTGATTTGTTGTTGAGTCTAATTTTAAAGAGTTATTATGTTATTGTTGTACCACCTCAGCCAGAATTTTGATTTTTTTAAATTAGACAGATTAGAATTATAGACAGATTTAGAACAAGTAACAAGTAACATCACTTAAGTTATCATCACACTGGATTTGACAGATGATAATAAACATGACAACGCATAAAATTGCTCTATACAGCAAAGTCAAAATGGCATAAAATAAATAAAAAGTCATTCAACATTGCAATATTCACAATGCATGAGAAAGAAACAGGAAACATTTATTAGATAATACTTATAGATAACGTCTTATCGCCAAAATTGTCCACTCACAGTGATTCTTATTTGTATATTATATATATATACATTTGTTTTGTAATGGAACACGTGTCTACTTAAATTAATTTCGGCCAGCTTCTATATGAGCAGTATGGTAAATATTAGTGGCGTGCGAAGTAGGGAGGGGAACAATAACTATAATTTTAAAATTTATTTTCTTTATTTTTTGAAAAATTATTTTATTCGACGCTCCTTTTTACAAAAGTCATCAATAACCGCATGTCATTTAATATGTTGTCTTAAAGTTTTTTCGACTTATATTAATGCAAGAGTTGAAAATCTATGTATGTACACGACAATTTAAAAACTCTTGAATCTTGCAGTATGAAGTAGATAGGTTATTTTTTCAGTTATCGACATAAATTATTTTTAATTATATCGTGTATTTTTACATAATGTAAGCATATAATGTAAGTTCGTTTGAAATTTATGGCTTAAATTTTTCTACGAGTACTTAAAAAGTCCACCGCTTCGCCTGTACATCGCGAATAGCTGAGATTAACAGAGCCTCTTGGAAACGTATTGGCAGCCCACCGCTGGTTAAATACTACAGAATAAATTGTTTAATTTATTTATGACTAATATTATCAATTTTTATTTCTTAAAAACGTATTATAATTAAACTTATTTTGGGACCAGTCCTGGGATCCCGGGATCTAAAAATTCTAATCCCGAAATCCCGGGATTGGATTCCCTAGCCGATTTGCAATCCAGATGGTTTGCCGAGTGGAAATTTTCTTTTTTTAGATCCAAAATCGGCTTGTCCAATTTACTCTTCACTATCTTCTTGCATCGTATATTCAAAAAATAGATTTGGTATTTTAAAAAAGCTCGTAGAAAGCACAACTTTTGTTAACAAATACATTCAGTGAAGAACGTACACTAGTTCCAATTTTCATGCAAAATTTGTTTTGTCACACATCCAAATTGCCGACTTCTACACTGTGATTGGTTGGGAGGACAAAACATCTTTTGATTAAATTTGGGTGTTGGAGAAAAAACGTTTTGCATGAACGTGTCAACTTTATGATTTTTTTTTTATAGGAAAAAACTTTTTTTGAACGTTAATTGTGATTTCCATTCATAGATATTAGTATTGACTGTCAGAACTGATATTAAACAGCATTTTTTAAAATTTGTGACCAAACACTTTTTGAATGTTTGCTCCTCATTTAATAAATGCAATATTGTAATTATAATTTGAATTAGTACGTTAGAGTGAATAATATGATGCATTGTGTATCTCTTCGGAGCCAGTATATATAGCTGAGCAAAATTTACGTTTAAGCATAGTTCTGACAATGGCGAAAACCGAAATAGTTATCAACGCATAAAATATAAAAAACTGTGGAGCTAAAATACGTTGATATTTTTTTACCCTACTAAAATGGAGATACTTTTTATGTCAAGCAGTGTTAAAAAATTTCAATCAAAACCTCATCAAGATGGTAATGATATGTATGTATTTTATCGGTTAGTCTTTTTTGTCCAACAACTTTCTTCTCTCACGCACTTGACCATTACGAACGTATGCGTGTTTTTATCAAGTTAGATTTTGGAAAGTCACCTATTTTTTAATAGTATGATTTTCGTGTATTGAACTGTATGTATATTAATTGTGATTCACAATTATTGGTCTTCTGCAACGATGTATTTGTAAATTTCGTGGAGTACTTTTATTCTATACTATGCTGCTTTTGTTATGGTCGGATATTTTTCATGGTTTCGATTAACGATTATATAAAATAATTAATTCGTTATATTTTTCATTATTTCACAAAAAATTTGTCTTTAATGGAAGCCATTTTAACCAATTTTCTTAATGGCTGCCAATAAAATTCACTTGATTGAATAACTACAGAATTGAGAAAGTTTTGCTTTATTTGTCTACTCTATATTATCGAGTAAGTATATAATTTTAATTTTGAATTTCTAAATCAACATTGTTTTCCTTTAATTGTTTACATCACATTTGACGTTATTGGTGTTTTGAAATATTTTATACAGGATTTTGTCAAAGGTTTTCTTGGCGGAACATATCCTCTCGAATAATGTAATTTTATATTATAACTATACTATATAATGACACCTATTATTCATTGGTGTTTTTTTTTTGTAACCAACTTGTCAACATTATATTATTTAAATAGCTACATTACTTGAATATCTTTTTGATTTTGTCTATTGACTAAATACTCCAGTATCCATAACATTTCTTTTCGAGCAATTTGCATGAAAAATGCTTGTTGAAAAACAATTGGTTATTTCTAATATAAACCATATCGATCTTTATCATTCGCTAACATGTGTACGGTGCTCAGCCAGAGAGATAGTGTGTGCACGTGTGTGAACGAATTTACTCATTATATTATTGGCCCGATACAGAGCTGCACGAGACCTTTATTTTAACCAAGAACTATTTTAGTTCAAAAAAACAAAGAAAGCTAAAACAGATAGAGTGTATTTTTTATATTTGTATAATGTGTAATCGATTGTTCTGAATATAATAGGGACAAAATATCTTCAATGGAAGCCATGTTACTTGTCCGAAGTATCCAACCGTAAAACGAACGTCAGAACTTGTAGTTTAAAAATTGACAACATTTTGTTTTATCGAACAATACTTTTTCAAAATATAATTAAAAAAACAATTTTTCTCTGAACACAAAATATTATTACACGAATTTATATGTTAAATATTTGACATATTTTATAAAATTATTGTTATAAAAGAATAACAACATACTTATACAGTTATAACCAAAAGAAAAACATTTATAATTAAAAAATAGCTTTAATTCTGAAAATGTGCTCACAATGATTGTTCACAGTGAAATTAGTTCGAGTCTGTGAGTTTTTTTTTCTTTCGTCACTGTTTTATTATATTTAATAAACTGTTATTTAAAAAAAATGTTTCATTCAATTATTTGCGATGACATAACGAGCCAAGACCAAGATACCTGGCCAAGTCTCTGTTACGATGCCTTTAATCGCACCCGTTGGGGGATCATATCCTGACCTTCCACCTGCCGGTAATGTCAGAGTGTATGCCAGAGGAGCTTTACCAATGGCAAACGCCCAGTCGGCACTTGTACCAGATGCCATGTAGTTAAGAGTCACAGCTGAGTTTCCAACCAAATACCTCTTCGATGTCGAAGACTGTTGGTCAATCGCTTCAGCTACCTTGAGACCTAAATGATGGAGTTCGTTGACATTGGGAGTGGTTGAACCATCGTAGTTGTACGGGTATGAAAAGTAACTTCCGGAGGCGTGGATGGTGAGGTACAATTTAGTACGACCAATATTTTGTAGAAGAAGGTCGCGGAGATAACCGGTTTCTGGTTCAGAGAATGCAGACATTCCGGCAAAGAGTTCTGAGCAAGCTGAGCTGCTTGATCCTGCTTGCATCCACTTGAAGTCGAAGTTTTTGTTTGCGTCAACTCCTGGACACTTTGTACCGTTTGATAGGCTTCGTGTCTTCTTCCAAAGTCTGGCCTAAAATGTAAAGATTTTTTTGTTTGTTATTTATCGTATTTTGACTTTTCATGGTCAGAATTAAGATAATGAGATTGACAAAAAGATTTGATGTTTTAACTGTTGCATTCAAAACTATGTTAGTAATATACATTGTCATAATATAACCTTTGCCAGATACGCGTAAACGTTTTCCCTGCTTTGCTGTTTTTATTAATCAATTTTCAAAATAAATGGTTGTCAATTCTTAACATACTAATACGACGGCATTAATTACGATACATGTCTTTTTGACCATGCACTGTTGTGCTTAAAAAAAATAAAGAATGATTCTTCCTCAGCCTTTTAGTTTAACTGATATGAAGTATCCTGTGTATCCGTTTACTGAGAATACAATTTAATCTTTTAGAATTTAATCTTAAAGAATTTAATCTTCTCCGCGTTGAATTGAAAGAGGAGTCAAGAATACTCCATTCCCCATATGATGTAGCAAATTTATCGAATGCTTCTAACTTGGCCTTGGTTGAGATCAGGTCAGCGTAGCCTATTAGGCCTGTATATGTTTGTATGAAATATATAATAATAATAAGATTTTTAAAAAGGAACACTTACGTTTATGAGATGACTGTATTCATAACCATCAGGATTCAACACCGGGATGATGAGCCAGTCAATGTTCTGAACGACGTCGCTTTCAGTGATGTTTTCTACCATCTTGGAGATCATATACAACGCCATAGATGGGGCGATCCAGTCTCTGCCGTATATACCAGCATCGACAATGATGACTGGTTTCCTCGCGTCGGTTCCTCCTGTAGTTGAGATGCTGATGACCTTCAGGTCCCTTTCTTGTGTAGTATTTCCGAGTGTCCTGACCTGAACGGTGTTAGGGTACTTGGATGCTAGGCCGTCCAAATAGGCGTTGATCTGAATTACAAAATAATCGCATACGTTAAAAGCAACTCTTACAATTAAAGAGTAACGTTTACTCAATGAGTGACATTTCAATGTCTGACAGTATATTTTTTCTGGATTTCTTGATCGAAGTCAAATATCAATTATAAAAATGTAAAGTGAACGTACTACGGCATGACGGTTATAGGCTGTGAAGCTGATGCGGCCATTTTCTATGGACTGCTTCCTGGCGATATCGTTCATTCTCAGTTCTTGGGTCAAGACGCTAAAATTCAATCAAATATAATTATTTAATGATTTTATAAATCCAACAAATATTTTTAAAAAGCGTACAGTATCTCGTGTTTTTCAATAACATAAGTCAACTGCATATTATACCATTTCTCAAGTGATCGTTTTGTACACATAGCTTATATCAGGTGTTACCAACCCCGTGCCCGCAAACTAATTTATCAAATCGTTAAATTCCTAGGATTTTGGATTTCAAATTCCTCGATGAGTTATAAAAAAAGGAGTTTCGGGTTTTGAGATTTTGAAAAAGTGTGGTGCCCGCCGCCCTACCAATATTTTAAATTTCGTTCTGGGGACGAAAAAGGTTAGTAAACTCTGGCTTATATGCGTGTACTTCAGATATATTAATATCTTTAATAATCGCCCGCTGTGGTCTAGTTGGTTAGAGTTTGCTCTACCAGCCAGGTGGGTCTGGGTTTGATTCCCGGTCAATGTCAAATTCTAATAGATCTAAGTCACGGGTGTTTGTGATGTCAATTTATCTCTAGTTTATATTGAGTGACTTACAATTTAAATTCATATAATTCAAAAATCTAGTTTTTCTCGTATGATCTTTCAACTTTAAAATGTTTGACGTATTGGCGTTAGTGACGCCAAACATTTTTTTAAATTAAAAAATATAAAATCCTCAGTTTAATTATTAATTTTTGTTTCGATTATTGTATACCATGTACAAGATTAAAATTGAAAAGATTTCAATTTGATATTTACTTTAATCCAGACCCGTCCGTTAGGGCATCACTTACCAACTAGGCCACAGAGAACAACAAAATATTTTAGTCCCTTTATCGCTTCTTGCACCTTTTCCTCCCAATTATATAGTTTACAAAATAAACGTTCTTTGTTAAAAATACATAATCGCTATGTTTATCATTATAATAATAATATTTACAATCAAAGCAAACCTGTAATTTACTTTTAAAAGTTAAATCACCTTATCTTTCGTGATTTCATATAATGACATTATCATATTTTTATTTGGTGTCAATTTACTTATCAAAATACAAAATATTTTTACGTCAAAACAAACTCTAATTTACTAAAATTTCTAACTTACGTGTTAACATCATCCATGAGTACTTCGTGTTTAATACCAGCTGAAGTCAACATGGCTTCGAAAGTTGACTGAGATCCTTGGGGAACCAAAACATTAGCTTCACGTCCAAGAACATGGGCGCGCTGCCAGAAGTCCAAACCTTGGACTTCTTCCTCCACAATCGTCATGACATCGAAGTCTTTCTTGGTGACAGGGCTCACGCTGTACACCTTGCTCCTGTTAAGAAATAAAATATCATTTAGTTCAAATATATATTTGTGTAAATATTTCAAAAAATATAATCGATTTTTTTTTTTTGGGAAATTCGAATATTTGATTAATTATTCTAATGTAATTTATTTTTGAGTATATATCGAACCGATGGTCTCACAAATATTTTCATTCGACGTCGTTTTATATCTTGATATAATTTATTTTGTTTATTAAACAACTTGAACGCCGTATCCATTATGGAGCAAAATGTTCCTCGACATGACGCGCAGCATAGAGGCCACGTGAAGTTGCAACGTTGCGCACTGTCGCGCAACGTTGACAATGTCAGTTGACCAGGCTCGCAATGAGCAAAATCGGTCAAGACTTATTAAATAAAGTACATAGTAATATTGTGTTTTTATTAATATAAACATTCATTTTTGTGATGTTTGGTTTATTGTTTTGATACTCATTCAAATACATTACGATTAAGTGGTGTAAAAGTTTTCTCATTCAAATAAAATTATTTTCTATTAATGCTTAGATTAGCAATATCATTTTTAAAAAATGATTATTTTCAATCATACATTCGTTATTTGAAATAAAAATATCCGTTATGTTTACGAAGTGAAAATCGTCGTAATTTTTACGTACGTATTTGTGACAAAAGCTGATATTTCAATTACTGCATTGTATTTATATAAAAATAATACATTTTCATTCAAAGAAGTGTTGAAATGAAGTAATTGAAAAATATTGTATCTACAGTAAAACCTCCATTTACACTAAAGTCGGAACTGTGTAATTCGGCGTAGTGTCATTGGCGGAGTGAATCTCATACAAAATTCCCCTGTATGGGGTTCCACTGTATATTGCAAGCATAATCGCATTCAGACAACAACAAAAAACTATTTCGTATCGATAGAGAAACTCACCCATCAAGCGATTGTTCCGCTGCCACGAAGGCAATCGCCACCAAAAACACTGCCACTAATAACTTCATCTTGGAAATTATGCTTCCAACATTTCAGGCCATCTTCTTTTATACCATACGTAATATCAGATATCTCGATATCGTTATCAGTCATATTTAAATTTAATTCAATTGATAATATTAATCTTAGTCACTCGGGGATTAGGGAATCCAATCCCGAGCCAAAAAGTTGATCCCGGGATTTCGTGATTAAAATTTTATGATTCCGGGGATTGTCCCGAAGTACCACATATTTTATTTTCATAAATAAAAAATTATAATATTGGTCGAAAATTAATAATACATCTTATTCTATATCAGTGGCGGATCCAGAAATTGTCCCAAGATTTTTGTCAATTTTTAAAATAAACATGATACATAACTTAAACATTAGAAAATAGATGATTTTAAAGTAATATATCTATATAAAAATAGTCATTACATAATTAAGTATGTATTTTATAAAACATAGTAAACTTAACAATCAAAGAGCCCATTTCACAATAAAGTTTTAATAAATTAGAAAAATGGAAAATAAATTCTCCTAATGGGGGGCGATATATAATATATTCTGGAATTCATAATTTTATGGTTCCCATATATTACAGGTTATTAATAGTAAGAATACAATAACATTAATATTAGTTTTTTACTATTTATATTAATTAAATAATTTGTTTTAGGTAGTTTTGTCGTAAGGTTCATCTTTTTAGAAACGGTAATCATCACGAAAAAAGACTTAACGTATGAAATAAAAGTCACACAATCATGATCAGACAATGGAACAAATCGTGGAAAGTGATGGAAATGAATGTTTGTTTGTTCGTTCTTTATGCGTTGCCACACCGCTCATCCGATTGCAATAAAACTTTGATAAACTTTTTGCTCGCACTTCCGGGAAGGTTATACGCCTTTTATATAAAAATCAATGTTTGTATGTCTGCCATACAGTTCATTTCGACAACGTATGCTTGCACTTGCGCGAAGATTATAGTACAATTAAATTACAGTAGTTGGCGCGTGTGTTGTATCATAGACAATCGGCAGCAAACGTCAAACAGACAGAAAACGAAAGCATGCACTCCAATAAACACAATTAAAAACGCAAACACTTTTTTTCTTCGAGTGGCATTGCAACGCTTGCCGGATACCGGCTAGTGTTCTATATTATATTATCTATTATGGTCTCTTGGGAATGGGACCGTAGAACTAATGAAAAATTATTTTTGACACTACATATAATACCATATTAGAGCTAAAAAGAGTGATCTTTTGTTGTGTCTAAATTTAAAGAGTTATTGTTGTACCACCTCAGCCAGAAATTTTATTTTTAAAAATTCATAAATGTACATATTTAGAACAAGTTACAAGTTACATCACTTAAGTTATCATCACACTGGATTTGACAGATGATAATAAACATGACAACGCATAAAATTTCTTCATACAGCAAAGCCAAAATGACATAAAATAAACAAAAAGTCATTCAACATTGCAATATTCACAATGCATGAGAAAAAAACAAGAAACATTTAATACATAATACTAATAGATAACGTCTTATCGCCAAAAGTGTCCACTCAGTGATTCTTATTTTTATATATACATTTGTTTTGTAATGAAACACGTGTCAACTTAAATTTATCGGTCAGCTTCTATATGAGTAGTATGATAAATATCAGTGGCGTGCAAAGAAGGGAGGGGAACAATAACTATAATTTGAAAATTTATTTTCTTAATTTTTTGAAAATTCATTTTATTCGACGCTCCTTTTTACAAAAGTCATCAATAACCGCATGTTATTTAATATGTTTCTTAAAGTTTTTTCGACTAATATAAATGCAAGAAATGAAAATCTATTCTCACTTTGACTATTTCTATTGAATGATCTTATTATTTTCATTGTAAAAAATGATCTTTCCACAAAAGCACTTATCGCCGGATATGGTAATTATAAAAATATGTTTTATTCGTTTTTTGCGCAATAAAACCGTATACTAAATGGCGAAACAATTGATGATCTTGTATTAATTTCGAGCATATTTTTAAGTAATATTTAAATTACGTAGTGCTTAAATATTTTTAATTTTTTAGATAAATTCACCTTATTTAAATTATTGAGAATGTTTGTACACGACAATTTAAGAACTCTTCAATCTTGCAGTCTGAAGTAGGTAGGTAGTTTTTTCAGTTATCGACATTAGTTATTTTAAGTTATATTGTGTATTTTAACATAATGTATACCTATTATGTTCGTTTGATATTTATGGCGTAAATTTTTCTACGAGTTATTAGAAAGTCCACCCCTTCGCCTGTACATCGCGAATGGCTGAGATTAACAGAGCGTCTCGGAAACGTATTGGCAACCCACCGCTGGTTATATAATATAGAATAAATTGCTTATTTTTTTATTTACCTATATTATCAATTTTTAATTCTTAAAAAAACGTATTACAATAAAACTAATTTCGGGACCAGTTCTATGATCCCGAGATCTAAAAATTCTAATCCCGAAATCCCGGGATCAAAATTTTCACGTCACAAAAAGTCACTACTCACGATGTATTAAATTACTTATGTCTTTGGTAGACGATTTACGTAAAGATTTCTCGAAATAATTTTAAATATGAGACCACGTAGATATCTATTTCTCATTCATGATTACAGCAGTAAGAAGAAATAAACAAAAAATCTATGCTCTTTCTATAATATTTCAAATTGGCTAGTATGTTAAAGCAGGCATGCACAACCTTTTTCTTTTAGCGGACTGCATAAAAAAAAACAATGATGATTTCGAACTGCAAAGAAAAATGAAATTCAAAGTACGCTCAATTCTCTTTTTACACGGGTATACTTTTCACGTCAAACAGCAGTGTAAAAACATTGTATTATATAATCAAATCCTCATCAATATGTTATTAATTTTTATGTATTTTATCGGTTAGTCTTTTTTGTCCAACATCTTTCTTCTCTCACGCACTTGGCCATTACGAACGTATGCGTGTTTTTATCAAGTTAGATTTTGGAAAGTCACCTATTTTTTAATAGTATGATTTTCGTGTATTGAACTGTATGTTTATTAATTGTGATTCACAATTATTGGTCTTCTGGAACGATTTCTTTTTAAATTTCGTGGATTACTTTTATTTTATACAATGCTGCTTTTGTTACGGTCGGATGTTTTTCACGGTTTCGATTAACTTGTAAATAAAATAGTTAATTCGTATTATTTTTCATTATTTCAGCAATAATTGTTCTTTAAGGGAAGCAGTTTAACCATTTTTTTTATGGCTGCCGATAAAATTCACTTACTTTTATAACTACAGAAGTAAAAGAGTTTTGCTTTAGTTGCCTATATGTATTATCGAGTTAGTATATAATTTTAATTTTTAATTTCTAATTTAACATTGTTTCCCTTTAATTGTTTACATCGCATTTGACGTTATTGGTTTTTTGAAATATTTTTTACAGGATTTTGTCAACGATTTTCTTGGCGGAACATATACCCATATTATTCATTAGTGTTTTTTTTTTTTTGATATAACCAACTTATCAACATTTTATTATTTAAATGGCTACATTACTTGAATATCTTTTTGATTTTGTTTATTGACTAAATACTCCAGTATCCATAACATTTCTTTTCGAGCAATTTGCATGAAAAATACTTCTCATTGGACGTACGCAATTTATTTCTCGACGTTAATATATCATGCAAATTGGGAATCAAAAGTTTTTGCAACTTGATCTCGTCGGCAGTTCATCGGTCGTCCACTATTTCATGAAAGCTCTCCAGGATGAGTTATGTGTTACTCAAATGTATACTTTTCAGCAATAATATAATATATTCACTAGATAAGACTAGATTAAGAAAAGATTATTATTAGACAACTTTTATATTATTCGTTATTTGTCATTGTAAATTAACAATTGGTTATTTCTAATATAAACCATATCGATCTTTATCATTCGCTAACATGTGTACGGTGCTCAGCCAGAGAGATAGTGTGTGCACGTGTGTGAACGAATTTACTCATTATATTATTGGCCCGATACAGAGCTGCACGAAACCTATATTTTAACCAAGAACTATTGTAGTTCAAAAAAATAAAGAAAGCTAAAACAGATAGTGTGTAGTTTTTATATTTATCGATATTTCTGAATATAATAGGTCCAAAATATCTTCAATGGAGGCCATGCTACTTGTCCGTAGTATCCAACCGTAAAACGAACGTCAGAACTTGTAGCTTAAAAATTGCCGACATTTTGTTTTATCGAACAATACTTTTTCAAAATATAATTAAAAAAACAATTTTTCTCTGAACACAAAATGAACACGAATTTATATGTTAAATATTTGACATATTTTATATAATTTGTGTTTTAAAGAATAACAACATACTTATACACCTATAATTAAAAGAAAAACATTTATAATTAAAAAATAGCTTTAATTTTGAAAATGTGCTCACAATGATTGTTCACATCGAAATTAGTTCGAGCCTGTGAGTTCTATATTTGTTTTCTTTTGTCACTGTTTTATTATATTTAATAAACTGTTATTTAAAAAGAATATTGCATTTAATTATTTGCGATGACATAACGGGCCAAGACCAAGATACCTGGCCAAGTCTCTTTTACGATGCCATTAATCGCACCTGGTGGGGGATCATACCCTGCCATTCCACCTCCCGGTAATTTCAGAGTGTATACCAGAGGAGCTTTACCAATGGCAAACGCCCAGTCTTCACTTGTACCAGATGCCATGCTGTTAATAGTCAGAGCTGAGTTTCCAACCAAATACCTCTTCGATGTCGACGACTGTTGGTCAATCGCTTCAGCTACCTTGAGACCTAAGTCGTTGAGTTCGTTGACATTAGGAGTGGATGAACCGTCGTAGCAATACGGGTACAGGAAGTAACTTCCGAAGCTGTGGATGGCTAGGTATAATTTAGTACGACCAATATTTTCTAAAAGGAGATCACGAAGATAACTTGTTTCTGGTTCAGAGAATGCAGACATTCCGGCAAAGATATCTGAGCAAGCTGAGCTGCTTGCCCCGGATTGCATCCACTTGAAGTCGAAGTTTTTGTTTGCGTCAACTCCTGGGCACTTAGTACTAGCTGCTGTGCTTCTTGTTTTCTTCCAAAGTCTGGTCTAAAATGTTAAGAAAGTTTTTTTTATTTATTTTCCGTATTTCGTCAAATAAACATATTTGACTGTTCAGAATCAGAATTAAGATAGTGTGAAAGAGAATGATTCTTGCTCAGCCATTTAGTTTAACTGATATTAAATATCCTGTGTTTCCTTATACTGAGAATTTGCTGTGATGGAAGAGGTTTATCTACTCGGTGTTGAATTTAAGAGGAATCAAGAATATCCCGTTCCTCATATGATGTTGCAAATTTATCGAATGCCTCAAAATTGGCCATGGTTGAAATCAGGTTATCGTGGTCTATAGGGCCCGTATATGTATGTATCTATGAAACATATAATAATAATAAGATTTTTAAAAAGGAACACTTACGTTAATGAGGTGACTGTGTTCATAACCATCAGGATTCAACACCGGGATGATGAGCCAGTCAATTTTCTGAACGACGTCGCTTTCAGTGATGTCTTCTACCAACTTGGTGATCATATACAATGCCATAGATGGGGCGATCCATTCTCTAGCGTTTATGCCAGCATCGACAATGATTACTGGTTTCCTAGCGTCGGTTCCTCCTGTAGTTGATATGCTGATGACCTTCAGGTCCCTTCCTTGTGTAGTATTTCCGAGTGTCCTGACCTGAACGGTGTTAGGGTACTTGGATGCTAGGCCGTCCAAATAGGCGTTGATCTGAAGTACAAAATAATCACATAAATTAAAAGCAACTCTTACAATTAAAGAGTAACGTTTACTCAATGAGTGACATGTCAATGTCTGACAGTATATTTTTTCTGGATTTCTTGATCGTAGTCAAATATCAATTATAAAAATGTAAAGTGAACGTACTACGGCATGACGGTTATAGGCTGTGAAGCTGATGCGGCCATTTTCTATGGACTGCTTCCTGGCGATATCGTTCATTCTCAGTTCCTGGGTCAGAATGCTAAAATTAAATCAAATATAATTATCGAATTGACTTATAAATTTCATTGATTCCAACAAATATTTTTAAAAAGCGTACAGTTTCTCGTGTTTTTCAATAACATAAGTCAACTGCATATTATGCCATTTCTTAAGTGATTGTTTTGTACACATCAGCTTATATTAGGGGTTACCAACCCCGTGGTGCTCGCCGCCTTACCAATATTTTAGATTACGCTCTAGGGTCTAAATAGGTTAGTAACCCCTGGCTTATATGCATGTAATTAAGATATATTAATATCTTTGATAGTCGTTCGCTGTGGTCTAGTTGGTTAGAGCTTGCTCTACCGACCAGGTGGCACTGGGTTCGATTCCCGGTCAATGTCAAATTTAGATTTTTTCAATTTAAATTTGAGATCTACGAGACGGGGGCTTTTGATGTCAATTTACCTCGATTTTAGGTCGAGTGACTTACAATTCATTTCTTAATGTCATTTTCATTACCATTATCGTTTGTTTTTTTATCATCCCCTCCTTGCTTCCCATTTTTATTTGATTTTTATTATAATATATCAGAATAGTAAAATTTAAATTATTCGTACTTAAGCAAGCATTTGCAAAAGTAGTTGTCTGAGGATGCCTCTGAAAGAAGCGAAACACGTGTCACATTTTGTAACACAATACGTGGAATTATTTAAGTTATTTTATATTTATAACAATTCATTCAATTCAATTGTAAAAAAATTGATAATTCAAAAATCGAGTTTTCCTCGTATGATCTTTCAACTTTAAAATGTTTGACGTATTGGCATTAGTGACGTCAAATATTTTTTTTATATTAAAAAATACAGTCTTTCAGAAGTAGAGTAGTTAATGTTCTCGTCATAAGCAATGTCTGTAGACGAGTTTCGTTAATTTTGTTCATTACCCATTTAAAGTATTGATTTTCAGGGATAAATTTTCAATAGTCATTGTTTTTTTTTTCGATTATTGTATACCATGTACAAGATTAACATTGAAAAGCTTTCAATTTGATATTTTCTTTACTGAGACTTTAATCCAGACCCGTCCGATCGCTAGGGCATCATTTACCAATTAGGCCACAGAGAACAACAAATTCTTTTAGTCCAAAGGGACAAATGTCGCTTTTTACACCTTTTTCTCCCAATTATTTTATTTACAAAATAAACGTATTTTGTTAAAAACACATATTACATAATCAGTATTTTTTTATTATTATAAAGGTTTTACACTAATCATAATAATATTTACAATCAACACAAACCTGTAATTTATTTCTAAAAGTTAAATAGCCTCATCTTTCGTGATTTCATATAATGACATTATCATATTTTTATTTGGTCTCAATTTACTTGTCATTGTCATTTCACTTGGGACATTGCCATCGATAATACAATAAACGTCAAAACTAACTCTAATTTACTAAAATTTCTAGCTTACGTGTTAACATCATCCATGAGTACTTCGTGTTCGATACCAGCTGAAGTCAACATGGCTTCGAAAGTTGACTGAGATCCTTGAGGGACCAAAACTTTAGCTTCACGTCCAAGAACATGGGCGCGCTGCCAGAAGTCCAATCCTTGGACTTCTTCCTCCACAATCGTCATGACATCGAAGTCTTTCTTGGTGACAGGGCTCACGCTGTACACCTTGCTCCTGTTAAGAAATAAAATAATATTTAGTTCAAATATTTATTTGTGTAAATATTTCACAAGCTATTATCGTTTTGCGACAGTGCAATTGGTGGACTTGCGGCGAATATTTCAAGTTGGCGCGTAATTCGGGGTAGTGTGATTGGGGGTTCCACTGTATATTGCAAGCTTAAACGCATATAGACAACAAAAAAACTATTTCATATCGATAGAGAGAAACTCACCC
Source organism: Himalopsyche anomala (assembly GCA_031772345.1). Classification (NCBI taxonomy): domain Eukaryota; kingdom Metazoa; phylum Arthropoda; class Insecta; order Trichoptera; family Rhyacophilidae; genus Himalopsyche; species Himalopsyche anomala. The sequence goes on from CM062829.1 coordinate 26,810,699, forward strand.
ATCAAGCGACTGTTCGGCTGCCACGAAGGCAAACGCCACCAAAATAACTGCCACTAATAACTTCATCTTGGAAATTATGTTCCCAATATTTCAGTTCATCTTCTTTTATACTATACGTAATATCAGACATCTCAATATCGTTATCAGTCATATTTAAATTTAATTCGATTGATAATATCAATCTTAGTCACTCGGAGAAAGATAAAACACAGATTGTTATTGATCATACTGGTGTCAACTGTCATCATCGCAGTGACCGCTCGAACTCTGCGGCAGATTCTACAAACTTGTTTTAAGACTAAGAACGAAGTTTATTTTTAAAATAATATATATTTTGGTTCATATTCTTCATTGTTTACATACATTGAATTCTTGTTTATTTGCAAAAAACAAATATTGTAGATATTAATTTTATATAAAAAAAAAATTCATAATCTCAATAAAAACAATCAATTGTTATATTATTTTTTATTACGAACTTATCTTAGGTGTATACAAAGTACACACATCAATAAGTTAATTGATAAACTTATAAGTTAATAGTTTTAACTCCTCACAGACAGATTTACCAAATACTTACTATACAGTCGTAATTCAAATTAACTAATCTCGATGTGGCATATACATATGTGATTATCCAATCTCCCATTACCATTGTATTTCAGTAAAAACAAGGAGGCCATCTTATCAAATATTTGAATGGATTTATGACATTATTCACCTGAAACGTATTTGAAATTGTTTAGGTTTCAATCTAGGATACCGTTTTTAGTAAAGGTAGTCACATACAGTTATAATTTAATCATCTAATCTACATACGTCAGTTTTTTTTCCATTTACCGGTAAATAACCGGTAAACCGGTAATGGGAACAATTATTTACTGTTTACCGGTAATAGACGGTAAATTGCAAGCCCTACTAGGGAATCCAATTCCGAGCCAATACATAATTAAGAATGTATTTTATAAAACATAGTAAATTTAACAATTATAGAGCTGACATTACTCGTAATTTATTTTAGAGCGAGTTTCATTTATTGTATTGTTTAATATTTCTACTATTATTCACGATGTTAAAGCCCAAAAATAAATCCCCACTAATAAAAGTCATTTAGACCAATACAGTTGGTATGAACTGGATGTAAAACAGGTAGGTAGAAATAATATAAAACGCATCGCTCTAGTATTACGAAAACGTTTATTTAAGAACTTGCAATCACCGAAATTTAATTACATACGATATTTAACAGACAAAATTTTGAATTAATACAATACACAATAGCTATACAACCTAGCTTGCTCACACGATTTTATAAATGTTAAGAAAACTGATGTTAAACTGTGCGCAGAGAACAAAATGGATTTTAATTTCCGTCCAAATGGAAAAATCTCAGTTCTTGCATCTCGGACGAAAAACCACAAAAGAAAAAAACTGCCAGTGAATTTACAACTAAAAGTCTCTGGAACCAAGTTCCAGAACCGGGAAGTGTCCACCACACACGTTGTGTTCGATTCGTGTCCCAAATAGCAAGAAAGAAAGAAACAAAAATATCATCGGGTACCTAAAAACAATGTTGCCATTTAAGGCCATTTACACTTAAACAATTGGTATTAGGGGTTACAAGATAACAAAATTTTGACACAATTAATTTAACTACACATTTTAAAATTCTGCCAGTTTTCATCACAAAAGTGGTAGTGGGAGCAGGTGACAATAAACCATACCGTATCAGAGCCCATTTCACAATAAAGTTTTAATAAATTAGAAAAATGGAAAATAAATCCTCCTAAGGGAGGGGCTATGGCCCCCATGGCCTCCTCTTGAATCCGCCAATGTTCTATATTACATTATCTATTATGATCTCTTGGGAATGCGACCGTAGAACTATTGAAAAATATTTTTTGACACTGGTATTATATAAGAGCCAAATAGTGATTTTTGTTGAGTTTAATTTTAACGAGTTATTATGTTATTGTTGTACCACCTCAGCCAGAAATTTTATTTTTAAAAATTTATATATCTACATATTTAGAACAAGTTACGTCACTTAAGTTATCATCACACTGGATTTGACAGATGATTATAAGCATAACAACGCATAAAATTTCTCCATACAGCAAAGCCAAAATGGCATAAAATAAATAAAAGGTCATTCAACATTGCAATATTCACAATGCATGAGAAAGAAACAAGAAAACTTTCATACTAATAGATAACGTCTTATCGCCAAAATTGTCCACTCACGGTGATTTTTTAAAACGTAATTTATTACCATAAGATACTTCTAGTATTTCATTTTATTGTTTTCGTTTGCAGATTTTATGTTATCGTAATGGTTTGACTATCTATCTGATTTTAATCAACTTTTATATCAATTACTACATTAACCTAAAATCAATAATACTTAATCGATCATAATTACATCGAAGTTAAATGTAATAATATAATACATCAATATTATGAAATTAAAAGTTATTTATATCTCTGTGAAAGCAATTTGCATTCTGACATATTCAGAATAACAAAACATATGCCTCACTGTTAGTTATTTTTTTAATCACTTTTAAGTTGTTCACTGTCAATACTTGGTGGAATGGCATTATAATAAAAATAATAAAAGATTTTTAGTACTTTTTCCACCTAAAATTTTATTTGATCAGGACCGGTTTCGCTCCTCACGAGTATTATCAACCCATAAGGAAAATTAATTTAACAGTGCTATTTATACAAGTTGAAATGAAATAAATTGTGGAAGCAATTACTTACAATTAAAAGGATTTACAAATAACATTATAATTACACAAAATTAAAATTAAAATGCTTAACACCAAATTTCCCAAATTTTAATTGTGTTTATAATTGATATCATTTGCCACTTATTATTGATATTTTTTTAATTGTATGTTATAGGTGTTAAGCATTTATTTTTAATTAATATACATACATTATGTAAAAATACGCAATATAACTTAAAATAATTAATGTCGATAACTGAAAAAATAACCTCCCTACTTCATACTGCAAGATTGAAGAGTTCTTAAATTGTCGTGTACATACATTCTCAATAATTTAAATATTATTTAAAAATATGCTTGAAGTTAATACAAGACCATTTATTGTTTCGCCATTTAGTATATGGTTTTATTGTGCAAAGAACTTTTTCTACGAGTAATTAGAAAGTCCACCCCTTTACCTGTACATCGCGAATAGCTGAGATTACCGGGCCTCTTGGAAAATATTGGCAACCCACCGCTGGTTATATAATATAGAATAAATTGTTTAATTTATTTTTGACCAATATTATCAATTTTTGTTTCTTAAAAAAAACGTATTATAATAAAACTGATTTCGGGACCAGTCCAGGGCAACGTCCCCGCTAATTTTTCTATTGTGTGTGCGGACCATCAACTTCTTTGAGTAATAAATTTTCAGCAAAATAAAAAATGTGCGCAAATTTAATTTTATTGTTACAATATTTCTGTGTGTGGCCTTGTGCGCGGATGTAAAAATGTGTGCTGGCACATTTTGAGAGGTCTGCGCGCGCACACGTGCACACCTTAACGGGAACATTGGACTCCCGGGATCCCGGGATCGAAAAATTCTAATCCCGAAATCCCGGGATCAAAATTTTGGCTCGGGATTGGATTCCCTAGTCACGACTCACGATGTATTCAATTCGTAATGGCTTTGGTAGATTATTTGCAAAAAGATTTCTCGAAAGAATTTTAAATATGAGACCACGTAGATATCTATTTCTCACGATTACAGCAGTAAGAAGAAATAAACAAAAAACTTTTTTTATGATATTTTCAAATTGACTTGCATGTTAAAGCAGACATGCACAACCTTTTTCATTTAGCGGGCCGCATAAAAACATACTATGATTATTTCGAAAAATGCGAACAAAAATGAAATTCAAAGTACGCTCAATTCTCTTTTTACACGGGGGATACTTTTCACATCAAACAGTAGTGCTAAAAATTTTGTATAATCAAAACTTCATCAATATGTTAATAATTTGTATGTACTTTATCGGTTAGTCTTTTTTCGTCCAACAACTTTCTTCTCTCACGCACTTGACCATTACGAACGTATGCGTGTTTTTATCAAGTTAGATTTAGGAAAGTCACCTAGTTTTTAATAGTATGATTTTCATAATAAAAAAATAATAGATTTACAGTACTTTTTCCACATAAATTTATTTGATCAAGACCGGTTTCGCTCATCGCGAGCATTATCAACTGATAAGAAGAATATATAAACAGTTACATTATATATTTTTATTATCAATTGATAATGCTCACGATGAACGAAACCGGTCCTGATCAAACAAATTTATGTGGAAAAAGTACTACAAATCTTTTATTTTTTTTATTATAAAGCCATTCCACCAAGTATTGACAGTGAACTATGATTTTCGTGTATTGAACTGTATATTAATTGTGATTCACAATTATTGGTATTCTGCAAGGACTTCTTTTTAAATTTCGTGGACTACTATACAATGCTGCTTTTGTTATGGTCGGATATTTTTCACGGTTTCGATTAACTTCGATAAAGAAATTCGTATTATTTTTCATTATTTCTCCAATAATAATTCTTTAAGGGAAGCAGTTTAACCAATATTTTTTATGGCTGCCAATAAAATTCACTTAATTGATAACTACAGAAATGAGAAAGTTTTGCTTTAGTTGCCTATGATTACCGAGTTAATGAATAATGTATGAATTGTTATGGATTATTTTTACTAAAACACTTATTTTTAATTCAATGTTGTTTCAACTTTATTCTATAACATAGTTTATACACTTTATTATAACTCACGTAAATCTTATTAAATCAAAATAATATCAGAAGAGAGTATTGAGGAGTTCCTACTAAGCAGTTAGACCTTTCGATTTGAACTCTTGATTGTAACCAGGGCTGTGGAGTCGGAGTCGGAGTCGTAAAAAATGAGCGGCTCGATTTTTTTTTGAAAAATATATTTAATGATATGTATTTAAACAAAATAGTCAAAAGTGTTAACATTTCATGCTAGGCTGACTTAAGATGATCTGATGGTCTACATATATATAAGTTAAAATTAAATTATTGAAAAATTTCCTCGGAGTCGGAGTCGTTAATTATTTTAAAGCTGGAGTTGGAGTCGTCTTTTTTTCACGCGACTCCACAGCCCTGATTGTAACTGATGAGAAAAGAATTGAATATTGGTTTTGTCCGTTGAAAAGCTTATGTCCAAGTTATGTCATAGAGCATGAACATGTGTATAATGAATGAATGTTTGAATAATGTTAACTAAGAAATTCTAAATTAAAATTTGTCTGTTTTTTCACTTTAATTGTCAACTTCACATTTGACGTTATTGGTTTGTCAAAGGTTTTCTTGGCGGAACATATCCGAAGTAATGTAATTTTATTAAAACATTACTATGAATTTCACTTATTATTCACAAATGATTTTTTTTCTGGATATAGCCGACTATTCAGAATTTGATTATTTAAATAGCACACATTACTTGAATAAACAATACACTATCTTTTTGTGTTTGGTTATTGATTAAATACTTTAATAAATTTGAAATTTTCCAGTAACCATAACATTTCTTTCGAGCAATTTTCTTGAAAAATTGGACTTAACATTGGACGTAATATATTGCTCGACGATAATATATCATGCAAATTGGGAATAAAAAGTTTTTGCAACTTGATCTCGTCGGCAGCTCGTCTGTCGTCCACTATTTTATATATTTTGTATACATGGTTACTTATCTATTTGCTGTCAATTATTTGACCTATTTTATATTTACACTGTGATTGTAGGACAATATAACACATATAACCAAAAGAAAATTATTTATAATTAAAAAATAACTCTAATTCTGAAAATATGCCGAATGTTAAAACATTGCATTTCGTTGAAAATAATTTATTTCTCATTAAAAATAGTTTTGGACATTTTTTAAAATTATAATACAAAACAACAATTTTCAATACGATTTTACTCGTGTGGTTCTCGACATATCATCATAGTCAATGATTTACCAACAATAATGTGCTAAACATTTACTTGAGGAGGTAGCGGGCCAATACGAGGATACCAGGCCAGGTTTCCTTGACGATGGCATTAATTCCGCTTGCGGGAACATCGAATCCTGTGCTACTACTTCCTGGCAATTCCAAAGTGAACGAGAGTTTAATTCCACCAACGGCTAACGCCCAATCGTCACTAGTTCCAGATGCATTGTTGTTCAGAGCGGTAGCTGAGTTTCCAACCAAATATTTCTCAGATTCAGCCGTTGAGGCATCGTCGATAGCCTTACCAACTTGGACTCCGAGAGAATGAAGCTCGGCGCTATTTGGTGGAAGAGAACCATCATAGCTGTAGGGGTAAAGGATGTACCTTCCGTATCTGTGAATTGTGAGGTACATCTTTGCTCTATCTTTATTTGAATTTATGAGGTCTCTCAAGTATTGGAATTCTGGCTCGGAGAAAGCCTTTGGTCCGGCGAAAACGTCTGAGCATGTTGAGCTGCTGGATCCGGAGACCATCCACTTGAAGTCAAAGTTCCTGTTGCCATCGACTCCTGGGCAGGTAGAGCTTGATGCGGGATTGCGTGTCTTTTTCCAGAGACGAGACTGGAATGATAGTATAAAATTTCATAGCTGTAGTAATAGCTTTTTAATTTGGCTCCAGGAAAAAGCTTAAAGGTTTTTTACATAGTTTCTTCACACTTTGTGACTCACAATGTTTACATACATTTTATTAATGGGACACATTCTTATCTAATTATTTTTATTTTGGCTTTTTCTACAATTGTAGCTCTTACAATATATGGCAGTAAAAATAGTAGTTTGTATCGCCAAACTAAACGATTATTTCGGATTGTAAAATGAGATTTAAATATAACAAATATTCCATAATAAAAATAGATTACTCAGAAAAGTACAGTTTCTACTCTACGGCTGACAGTAAAATGGCAAAACTGTAAAATTTAACTATTTTTATTTTTACACTATCTTAGATTATTAATAGCGATAATAATCCGAAATCTCTTACTTCAAAAAACATAAGTACTTTTTTTTTAACGTGATATTTATCTGTATGTGCATGTATAAAATATATTTTATTAATAAGATTCAAAAAACACTTACGCTGAGGAAAGTGTAATCATAACCATCGGGATTCAACACCGGAATGATGAGCCAATCAATGTTCTGAACGACGTCGCTTTCAGTGATGTCTTCTACCAACTTGGTGATCATGTACAACGCCATAGATGGGGCGATCCATTCTCTGGCGTGGATGCCAGCATCGACGATGATGACTGGTTTCCTAGCGTCGGTTCCTCCTGTGGTTGAGATGCTGATGACCTTCAGGTCCCTTCCTTGGGGAGTTTTTCCGAGTGTCGTGACCTGAACGGTGTTAGGGTACTTGGATGCTAGGCCGTCCAAATAGGCGTTGATCTGAAGTACAAAATCATCACATAAGTTCAATTAATTGAAAAGAAACTGACAAATAACGATTGATGTTTTTTGTCGAACCTTTTAGTTACTCAATGATTGACATGTTAATCCCAACAGTATATTTTTTATGGTGTTCTTGATCGATGTCAAATATCAGTTATAAACGTGTGAAGTGGACTTACTTCGGCATGACGGTGATAGAGTGTAAAGCTGATGCTGCCATTTTCCATGGACTGCTTCCTGGCGATATCGTTCATTCTCATTTCCTGGGTCAGGACGCTAAAATTCAATTAAATATTATCATTAAATTTACTTCTATAATTATTTTTGTTCAACAAACATTTTCTCATCTCGTGTTTTTCAAGTGCATATTATACTATTTCTTAATTATTTTTTTTTGTACTGATTACTTATATGCATGTAATTCAGATATATAAATATCTTTCAGAAGTAGATTAATAAATGTTTTCGTCATAAGCCATGTATATGGATGAACTTCGTTGATTTTTTTATTTACCCGTTTAAAGTATTGATGCTCAGGGATAAATTTTCAGAATTGTCACTACATTTTTTTGATAATTGTTGAATAAATGTTGAATATATTTTACATGTAACGCCAAACTTTGCTTTAAAATAAAATTATTTTGAAATATTTAACGTGTTATTATCTCAAAATCACAATTTTGGAAGTTTTTAATCGTCACATGTAAAATAACAGAATCATATTGTATTTTATCTTATCGCCACATATAATACTAGACATAATTATCTAGTCTGTTTTACTTTTCAATTTTATAAAGATAAAGTATTTAGCAATACTGATAAAGATTTTTAAATTGTTAATCATATGTGATAAACTCAATGATATTTTTTCGTCACTCGTAAATTGTGATCAAATCAAGGAAAAGATGCATTATAGACAACCGTATCCAAGATTTCAATTTGATATATACTTATAAGTATTGATTTTCAGGGATGAATTTTTCAGAAAAGTATTTTTTTTTCCATTATTGTATACTATGTACAAGTTTAAAATTGAAAAGATTTCAATTTGATGTTTACTCTACTTAGACTTTAATCCAGACCCGTCCGATCGCTAGGGTATGACTAACCAACTAGGCCACAGAGAACGAAAAATTCTTTGAGGCCCTTTGTCGCTTCGTAAACCTTTTTCTCAGAATTATTTAATTTAAAAAATAAACCTTCTTTGTTAAAAAAATATTACATAATCAGTATTTTTTATCATTATAAAAGTTTGACTCTAATCGTAATAATATTTACAATCAACACAAACCTGTAATTTATTTTTCAAAGTTAAATAATTTTCACTTTCGTGATTTAATTTTATGACGTTATCATATTTTTATTTAGTCTAAAACATTTTAATTTAAATGTATAAACTATCGCGCCTGAAGTTATTATACATACTTTTGTTTTTTTGTGTGTAACTTTGTATTCTGACATTGTCATCGATAATACAATAAACGTCAAAACTAACTCTAATTTACTAAAATTTCTAACTTACGTGTTAACATCATCCATGAGTACTTCGTGTTTGATACCAGCTGAAGTCAACATGGCTTCGAAAGTTGACTGAGATCCTTGTGGAACCAAAACTTTAGCTTCACGTCCAAGAACATGGGCGCGCTGCCAGAAGTCCAAACCTTGGACTTCTTCCTCCACAATCGTCATGACATCGAAGTCTTTCTTGGTGACAGGGCTCACGCTGTACACCTTGCTCCTGTTAAGAAATATTTAGTTGAAATATTTATTCGTGTAAATATTTCAAAAACTATAATCGATTTTATTTTTGTTTTTGGAAATTCGAATATTTGATTAATTATTCGAATATAATTCATATTTATGTATATATCGAACCAATGGGGTCACAAATATTGTCAGTGGACGTCGTTTTATATCATGATATGTATTTTTTTTATTTATTTAAACACCTTGAACCCCGTATTCACTATGGAATAAAATATTCCTCAACACGATTCGCAGCATAGTGGCCACGTGAAGTTACAACGCTGCGCACTGTCGCACAACCTTGACAACGCTCGCAATGAGCGAAACCGGTCCTGATCTATGAAATAAAGTTTAAAGTAATACTGTGTTTTTTTTATATAATATTTCATTGTTGTGATGTTTGGTTTATTTTTTTGATATTCAAATACATTACGATAAAGTGGTGTAAAAGTTTTCTCATTCAAATAAAATTAGTTTTTATAAATGCTTAGATTAACAATATTATTTTTAAAAAATGATGATTTTCAATCAAAGTATGCATGCGTAATTTTAAATAAAAAATACTTGTTTATGTTTAGTAAGTGAACTGTTATTTGCGACAGTGTAAAATATTACTCAGTAAACAAGCACTTACATATTTTAAGGAAATATATTTTAAATAATTTATACTTTGTGTTAAATCAATATAGCCTGATGAATAATATGTAGCCTAAAATTTAAACGTGTTTATTTACATTTTTTAAGTCAATAACAAAAACTAGAATATAATTAATATAAAATAAAAAACCTTAGATAATTCCACGAATATATTCCAACTACTGCATTGTATTTATATAAGACTAATTGATTAATACGTATTTTCAAAGAAGTGTTGAAATTAAGTAATTTACAAATATTGTATGTACAGTAAAACCCCCATTTACACTAAAGACGGGACAGTGTAATTCGGGGTAGTGAATCTCATATATAATTAGGCATTTGGTTTTTCCCCCAAAAAATGCAAAACTTAAATTTCCCTTAGTTTTGCAAAAAATAAAATATGAACGAAATATTTAGTAACTAAGTGATAAAATGCAAAGCGCGCCAAAATCCATCACATAGACAGTCGTCCGGCTATACATGTATAGCCTGGCACGTGTTGAACACACAGACGATAGCCAACGTTTAACTATATGCGCCGCACAGACGACCATCTCGTAGCAACGTCAATGGAATGCGACAGTGAAATTGGGAGATTTACGGCGAATATTTCAAGTCAGCGCATAATTTGTGGTAGTGTAATTGGGGGTTCCACTGTATAATGCAAGCATAATCGCACATAGATAACAAAAAAACTATTTCGTATCGATAGAGAAACTCACCCATCAAGCGATTGTTCTGCTGCCACGAAGGCAATCGCCACCAAAAACACTGCCACTAATAACTTCATCTTGGAAATTATATTCCCAACAATTCAGGTCATCTTCTTTTATACCATACGTAATATCAGATATCTCGATATCGTTATCAGTCATATTTAAATTTAATTTGATTGATAATATCAATCTTAATCACTCGGGGATTAGGGAATCCAATCTCGAGCCAAAAAGTTGATCCCGGGATTTCGGGATAACAATTTTATGATCCCGGGGATAGTCCCGAAACTGTTTTTTTTTTATTTTCCTACTTTTTTTTTTTTATTCGATAAACTTGTTTGCTTTTCTGCATCACACCGAAGACGATATCTCCTCAATGATACATTTAAGATACATGTTTTTAGGCACAATTTGATAGGCAACAATAATAATAATTAAACATATAAAGATGTTAATAAAGGTTAATTAAATACATTGAATTGGTATAACTACACGTAAAAAAATAATTTACTTTTATTTTTCTACTATTAAGTATTACACATTTTATTTTTATAAATGAAATTTATCATATTGGTCAAAAATTAATTATACAACTTATTGTATATCAGTGGCGGATCCAAAAATTGTCCTAGGAGGAGGGGCATTCAATTTTGAAAATAAACATCATACATAACTTATACATTAGAAAATAGATGATTTTAAATTTATATATCTATACAAAAATTTTAATAAATTAGAAAAATGGAAAATAAATTCTCATCAGGAGGGCAGGGCTATGGCCTCCATGGCCTTCCCTTGGATCCGTCAATGTTCTATATTATACTATCTATTATGGTCTCTTGGGAATGGGACCATTGAATTAATGAAAAATTATTTTTGACACTATATATAACACCATATTAGAGCTAAAAATAGTGATTTTTTTGTTGTGTCTAAATTTAAAGAGTTATTGTTGTACCACATCAGCCAGAAATTTTATTTTTAAAAATTCATATATGTACATATTTAGAACAAGTTACAAGTTACATCACTTAAGTTATCATCACACTGGATTTGACAGATGATAATAAACATGACAACGCATAAAATGTCTCCATACAGCAAAGCTAAAATGGCATAAATAAAAAGTCATTCAACATTGCTATATTCACAATGCATGAGAAAGAAACAAGAATTATTTCAAACTAATAGATAACGTCCTATCGCCAAAATTGTCCACTCACAGTGATTCTTATTTTTATATATACATTTGTTTTGTAATGAAACACGTGTCAACTTAAATTTATTTCGGTCAACTTCTATATGAGTAGTACGATAAATATCAGTGGTGTGCGAAGAAGGTAGGGGAACAATAACTATAGTTTTAAAATTTATTTTCTTTATTTTTTGAAAAAATATTTTATTCAACGCTCCTTTTTACAAAAGTCATCAATAACCGCATGTCATTTAATATGTTGTCGAAAAGTTTTTTCGACTAATATTAATGCAAGAGTTGAAAATCTATTCTCACTTTGACTATTTCTATTGAATGTTCTTATTATTTTCATTGTAAAAATGATCTTTTCACAAAAGCACTTGTCGCCGGATATGGTAATTATAAAAATATGTTTTATTGGTTCTTTGAACAATAAAACTGTATACTAAATGGCGAAACAATTGATGATCTTGTATTTTTTTTTTAACTTTTAAAAACATTGACTTTATTTAATTTATTGAGAATGTATGTACACGATAATTTAAGAACTCTTTAATCTTGCAGTTTGAAGTATGTAGGTACTTTTTTAGTTATCGACATAAATTATTTTAAATTATATTGTGTATTTTTACATAATGTATGCATATTAAGTTCGTTTGATACTTATGGCGTAAATTTTTCTACGAGTATTTAGAAAGTCCACCCCTTCGCCTGTACATCGCGAATATCTGAGATTAACAGAGTCTCTTGGAAACATATTGGCAGCCCACCGCTGGTTAAATAATATAGAATAAATTGTTTAATAAATTTTTGACCAATATTATCAATTTAAATTTCTTAAAAAAACATATTATAATAAAACTGATTTCGGGACCAGTCCTGGGATCCCGGGATCTAAAAATTCTAATCTCGAAATCCCGGGATCAAAATTTTGGCTCGGGATTGGATTTCCTAGTCACGACTCACGATGTATTCAATTACTAATGGCTTTGGTAGACTATTTACATAAAGAGTTTTAAATATAATACCACGTAGATATCTATTTCTCGCAGCATTCATGACTACAACAGTAAGAAGAAATAAACAAAAAATCTATGCTCTTTCTATGATATTTCAAATTGACTAATATGTTAAAGCAGGCATGCACAACCTTTTTCTTTTAGCGAACCGCATAAAAAAAACAATGATGATTTCGAGCCGCAAATAAAAATGAAATAAAAAATACGCTCAATTCTCAATTAGGTGCCTATGCCCTATATTATCGAGATAATGAATAATGAATGAATGTTCGAATAATGTTAACTTAGAAATTATAAATTAAAATTTGTCTGTTTCACTTTAATTGTCAACTTCACATTTGACGTTATTGGTTTGTCAACGGTTTTCTTGGCGGAACATATCCGGAATACTATAATTTTATAATAACATTACTATGATCACTTTTAAGGTGTTCACTGTCAATACTTTGTGGAATGGCATTATAATAAAAATAATAAATGATTTTTAGTACTTTTTCCACTTAAAATTTATTTGATCAGGACCGGTTTCGCTCCTCACGAGGATTATCAACTGATAAGAAATATAAGATAAGAATAAGATAAGAAAAATAGCACTCTTTAATTTACTTTTCTTATCAGTTGATAATGCACGTGAGGAGCGAAACCGGTCCTGATCAAATAAATTTTAAGTGGAAAAAGTACTAAAAATCTTTTATTATTTTTATTACATTTCAATGAATTTCACTTATTTTTCACTAATGATTTTTTTTGGATATAGCCGACTATTCAAAATTTGATTATTTAAATAAACAATACAATTTTTTTTTTGTTTTTGTTTATTGACTAAATAATTTAATAAATTTGAAACTCTCCAGTATCAATAACATTTCTTTTCGAGCAATTTGCATAAAAATGCTTCTCATTGGACTACGTAATTTATTGCTTAACGTTGATATATCATGCAAATAGGGAATCAAAAGTTTTTGCAACTTGATCTCGTCGTCAGCTTGTCTGTAGTCCACTATTTTATGAAAGCTCTCCATGGCCAAGGGGGGTGGAAAGCGGGTGAAAATGTGAGGGGATTTTTATATGTTTGTATTATCACATATATTTTCTATACATGGTTACTTATAGGGCTTCCAAACCGGTTAACCGGCTTATCGCGTGTTTTGAAAAAACCTGAAAACCGGTTTATTTCACTCGGTTAACCGGGTTCTATCAAAAATACTCTTTTATTATTTTTCATTGTTTTTCACAAAAAGAAAAATGTTTTATAATGAATTTACTGCGTTATATAGGAAACAATTCACAAAATACAACAAACATGTACATATATATATATATATATATATTGTAGAATAATCTACTTCTGTCTCAAAGTTGTCCATGTTGTGAACAGAAATGATTCTTTCAAATAATTTGACATTTTTTGACAATTGAATATTTTGGTATTCTACTCTATTTTTGTCTTAACATTGGATTTCTTGTCTTATCCAGTTGGTATTTTTAAAAAATTGAATGCATTTAAACATCATTCTTTTAGTGAGTTTTATAATCAAGCTCTATTTTTTTTATTTGACGTATATTTTTTTTATCATAAAATATTTTATGTTTTATGCGTTTATGTTATAGTAATTGTTACTTTGCCATAGCAAACAGGTTGGTAACTAGAGTCCCATTAAGATAAATGTCGTGTTTTTTGTTCGAAATTGGAGTACTAGCTGTTATGCCAAATATTGAAAACAATCTACGATTTTTTTTTGCATATTTTGGTTTAAGCCGGTTACCCGGTTTATTTGTCAGAAAAAAACCGAAAACCGGTTTATGTTTAAATCCGGTTAATTGGAAGTTAGCCCTAGTTACTTATCTGCAAAAATATTTTTTCAGAAAATTATTAAAATATTTATTTTTTCTCTGAATACACAAATTTGACCTATTTTATATTTATACTGTGATTATAGGACAATATACATATACATATAACCAAAAGAAAAACATTTATAATCAAAACATAACTTTTATTCTGAAAATATGCCGATTGTTAACAGTGAAATTAGTTCAAGCCTGTGAGTATTATATTTGTTTTCTTTTTCACTGTTTTATTAAATTTAATAAACTTTTATTTAAAAGAACTTTTATTCAATTTTTTGCGATGACATAACGAGCCAAGACCAAAATGCCTGGCCAAGTCTCCTTTACGATTCTATCAATCGCAGTTGGAGGGGGATCGAATCCTGCGCTTCCACCTCCTGGTAACTCCAGAGTGTATGCCAGAGGAGCTTTACCAATGGCAAATGCCCAGTCGTCACTTGCACCGGCTGCCATGTAGTTAAGAGCCAGAGCTGAGTTTCCAACCAAATACCTCTTCGATGTCGAAGACTGTTGGTCAATCGCTTTAGCTACCTTGAGACCTAAGTCGTTGAGTTCGTTGACATTGGGAGTGGCCGAACCGTCGTAGCCGTAGGGGTACAAGAAGTAACTTCCATAGCTGTGAATGGCGAGATACAATTTAGTACGACCAATATTTTGTAGAAGAAGATCACGGAGATAACTGGTTTCTGGTTCAGAGAACGCAGTCTTTCCAGCGAAGATGTCTGAGCAAGCTGAGCTGCTCGATCCGGATTGCATCCACTTGTAGTCGAAGTTTCTGTTTCCGTCAACTCCTGGGCAGAGAGTACTGGCTGCTGTGCTTCGTGTTTTCCTCCAAAGTCTGGTCTAAAATGTTAAGAAAGTTTTTTTTGTTATTTACGTATCTTGTCAAAAGAAACATATTTGACTGTTCAGAATCAGAATTAAGGTGATGAATGACAAAAGGATTTGATGTTTTAACTGATGCATTCAAAGCTATGTTGATAATATACATTTTCATAATATGTAATATGTAACGCGTAAATGTTTTCCCTGCTTTGATATTTTTATTAATTCATTTTCAAAAGAAATAATTGTCAATTCTTAACATACTAATCTTTGCTTAACCTAAAATAAAAATATGCATTAAAAAAATTGTTTGTGCGTTGACGAGTGATGATTGTTGCTTAATATTTCTAAGCGTTAAGGTTTTTTATAACAAAAAAAAATGAAACATTGCATTTCGTTGAAAATAATTTATTTCTCATTAAAAGTAGTTTTTAACATTTTTTATAAGTATGATACAAAACAATTTTCGATACGACTTTTATCGTCTGGTTCACGACATATCATAGTCAATGATTTACCAACAATAATGTGCTAAACATTTACTTGAGGAGGTAGCGGGCCAGTACAAGGATACCAGGCCAGGTTTCCTTGACGACGGCATTAATTCTGCTTGCGGGAAGATCGAATCCTGAGCTACCACCTCCTGGCAATTCCAAAGTGAATGCGAGCTTAATTCCACCAACGGCCAACGCCCAATCGTCACTAGCTCCAGATGCCCTGTAGTTCAAAGCGGTAGCTGAGTTTCCAACCAAATATTTCTGAGATCCAGCCGCTGAGGCATTGTCGATAGCCTTACCAACTTGAACTCCTAGAGAATTAAGCTCGGCGCCATTTGGTGGAAGAGAACCGTCATAGCCGTAGGGGTAAAGGAAGTAGCTTCCGTAACTGTGAATTGCAAGGTACATCTTTGCTCTAGCTTTATTTGAATTTATGAGGTCTCTCAAGTATTGGGTTTCTGGCTCGGAGAAAGCCTTTGGTCCGGCGAAAATGTCTGAGCATGCTGAACTGCTGGATCCGGAAACCATCCACTTGAAGTCAAAGTTCCTGTTGCCATCGACTCCTGGGCAGGAAGAGCTTGATGCGGGATTGCGAGTCTTTCTCCAGAGACGAGACTGGAATGATGGTATAAAATTCCATAGCTGTAGTAATTGCTTTTTGATTTGCCTCCAGGAAAAAGCAAAAAAGTTTTTTTCCATATTTTCTTCACACTTTGTTTGTGACTCACATTGTTTACATACATATTAATAATGGAATACATTTTTGTATATTTCTCCTTATTTTGGATTTTTTTACAATCGTAGCTCTCACAAATAATATGGCCATAAAAATAGTAGTTAGAATCGCCAAACTAGACGACTAGTTCGTATTGTTAAAATAACAAATATTACATAATAAAAATAGATTACTCAGAAAAAAATCCGTTCTACTTTCCTCTCCGACTATCCGATAGTCCAATGTCAAAACTATAAAATTTTCACTCGTCACTAATCCGAAATCTGTTATGGCAAAAAAGTACTTTTTTTTCAACGTGATATTTATCTGGATTTGTATGTATAAAATATATAATATTAATAAGATTCAAAAAACACTTACGTTGCTGTGACTGTATTCATAACCATCGGGATTCAACAACGGGATGATGAGCCAGTCAATGTTCTGAACGACGTCGCTTTCAGTGATGTCTTCTACCAACTTGGTGATCATGTACAACGCCATAGATGGGGCGATCCATTCTCTGGCGTGGATGCCAGCATCGACGATGATGACTGGTTTCCTAGCGTCGGTTCCTCCTGTGGTTGAGATGCTGATGACTTTCAAGTCCTTTCCTTGGGTAGTCTTTCCGAGTGTCCTGACCTGAACGGTGTTAGGGTACTTGGATGCTAGGCCGTCCAAATAGGCGTTGATCTGAAGTACAAAATAATCGCATACGTTAAAAGCAACTCTTACAATTAAAGAGTAACGTTTTTTGTCCAACCTTTTAGTTACTCAATAAGTGACATGTCATTGTCTAACAGTATATTTTTTTATGAAGTTCTCGATCGAAGTCAAATATCAGTTATAAAAGTATAAAGTGGACTTACTTCGGCGTGACGGTGATAGGCTGTGAAGCTGATGCGGCCATTTTCCATGGACTGCTTCCTGGCGATATCGTTCATTCTCATTTCCTGGGTCAGGACACTAAAATTCAATGAAAGATTATTATTAAATTGAATTCTAAATTTTATTTTTTCCAACACATGTATGTAAAAAAAATTAAATTTATATTGAAAAATGAAGCGTACATTGTCTCGTGTTTTTCAATAGCGTTAGTCAACTACATATTATACTATTTTTTAAATGATATTTTTGTACACATAGCTTATATGCATGTATTTCAGATATATTATTATTTTCAGAAGTAGACTAGTAAATGTTCTCGTCATAAGCCATGTATATGGATGAACTTCGTTGACTTTTTTATTTACCCGTTTAAAGTATTGATGCTCAGGGATAAATTTTCAGAATAGTCACTAATTTTTTCGACAATTGTTGAATCTTTTTACAGTAAAAAATATTATTTCATACAACCCAAATCTACGAACGACTGAATTTCAAAATCCAAAAATAATAAAATTTATTTTCACCTAATATATTTTACATGTAACGCCAAACTTTGCTTTAAAATAAAATCATTTGGGAATTAATTATCGTGTTATTATCTCAAAATCACAATTTTGGAAATTTTTAATCGTCACATGTAAAATAACAGAACCATGTTGTATTTTATCTTATCTCCACATATAATACTTGAAATAATTATCTAGTCATCAATTTTATAAAGATAAAATATTTAGCAATACTGATAAAGATTTTTAAATTGACAATCATATGTGATAAACACAATGATATTTTTTCGTCACTCGTAAACTCGAGGAAAGTATACACCACAAACAACCGTATCCAAGATATTTACTCTACTGAGACTTTAATCTCGACCCGCCCGATGGCTAGGGCATGACTTCTCAACTAGGCCACAGAGAACGACAAATTGTTTTTGTCCCTTTGTCGCTTCGTACACCTTTTTCTCCCAATTATTAACATAATCAGTATTTTTATTATTATAAAAGTTTTACATAAATCATAAAAATATTTACAATCAACTCAAGCCTGTTAACTATTTTAAAAAGATGTATAATCTTATCTTTCGTGATTTCATATAATGACGTAATCATATTTTTATTTGTACTCAATTTACTTATCAAAAATTTATGTTTGAAACGTTATTAATTTAAAAGTATTAATTAAACTATCGTGCCTGAAGTATACATACTTTTGTTGTATCTTCATATTCTGACATTGTCATCGATAATACAATAAACGTCAAAACTAACTCTAATTTACTAAAATTTCTAACTTACGTGTTAACATCATCCATGAGTACTTCGTGTTTGATACCAGCTGAAGTCAACATGGCTTCGAAAGTTGACTGAGATCCTTGGGGAACCAAAACTTTAGCTTCACGTCCAAGAACATGGGCGCGCTGCCAGAAGTCCAAACCTTGGACTTCTTCTTCCACAATCGTCATGACATCGAAGTCTTTCTTGGTGACAGGGCTCACGCTGTACACCTTGCTCCTGTAAAGAAATAAAAAAATATTTAGTTCAAATATTTATTCGTGTAATATTATGATTTTGGTACCTAAAAAATATTCCAAAAACTATAATCGATTTATTTTTGTTTCGGGAAATTTAAATATTTGATTAATTATTCGAATATAATTCATATTTATGTATATATCGAACCAATGGGCTCACAAATATTGTCATTCGATGTCGTTTTATATCTTGATATAATTTATTTTGTAATTTATTTAAACAACTTGAAACCCCGTATCCACTATGGAACAAAATGTTCCTCAACATGACGCGCAGCATAGAGGCCACTTGAAGTCGCAACGATGCGCACTGTCGCACAACGTTGCACGCAAAATGGTGCAGTCATTTTACGTAACATATCCCATGTTGCATGTTGACGCTTCATGAGCGAGCGCATTTCTATGTAATATAATTTTATATTTTTTAACACTATAATTTATTTTATTTTCAAATTTTATATATTTTTACGTAAGGAAAGAGCATAATTTTAGTGAAAAGAAAACGAAGAATTATGCTCACATATTACTTAAGCAATTGCAAATCTTTCTTATAGCGTTTTAGCGTACAATGGCTTTTCTATTTTCGTCATTGTAATGTCTTCTTTTTTGATATCATAGCAATCTGACGTGACGCCATATTGGCATTCATCATCGATGGTCAAATGAGTGCATTTTTTTATTGTTGGAGACTTGTAAACATTATAATTTTACATTAAATTCTAATACGATAAAGCTATTATAATCGCATATTTGTTTTTTTTTTATTCATATTTATATTAAGGCAACATATTTTTAATAATTTTATACTATGTGTAAAATCAATATAACCTGATGAATAATATATAGCGTGAAAGTATTTTAAACATGTTTATTTATCTCTTACATTCTTAAGTCAATAACAAAAACTAGAATGTAATTCCCAGACAAAAAAATTGTTTCTTTGATTTTCGATAAGTTTATTTCAATTGTGTAACATCACTCATGTAAACATTTAAAAATTAACAGACTTCATTAAAAACTGTCTTAATTTTTACGTACGTATTTATGACAAAAGTTTATATTTCAATTACTACATCGTGTTTATATAAGACTAATTGATTAATACGTCATTTCAAAGAAGTGTTGAAATGAAAACGAAATGAAGTTATTCACAAATATTGTATGTATATTGCAACATAAACACATATAGATAACAAAAAAAACTATTTCATATCGATAGAAAAACTCACCCATCAAGCGATTGTTCGGCTGCCACGAAGGCAAACGCCACCAAAAAAACTGCCACTAATAACTTCATCTTAGAAATTATGTTCCCAATATTTCAGGTCATCTTCTTTTATACCATAATATCAGGTATCTCGATATCGTTATCAGTCATACTTATATTTAATTCGATTGATAGTATCAATCTTCTTTGATATAAGTTCTCATGTGAAGTGTCGTCATCACTTTTTAAAATGCTAAGCAAGAACTGGGACGTTTCTTAATGGTGTGGTGTGACTATCTTTCCGATTTTAATCACCTTTTATATCAATTAATACATTACCCTGAAATCAATAGTACTTAATCGATCATAATTACAGCAATAACTGAAGTTAAATTTAATAATACATAAATATTTTGAAATTAAAAGTTATTTATATCGCTGTGAACGCAATTTGCATTCTAAAATATTTAGAATAACATATGCCGAACATAGTGCTGTTAATTTTTTACTATGCAAGTTTTTTTTAATGTCTACGTTATTCTGAAAGAGTTATAAATATAATAGGGTAAAAATATCAAGGTATTTCAATTCTACAGTTTTTGTGTGTACTGTAGAATTGTACTGTAGAAAAACTGTAGAATTGAAATACCTTGATATGTTTACCCTATTAAAATGGAGTGCTACCAAGTTAATGCCAAATCAATAAATAAATGAGTTAGAAATAGTTTAGAAGTGAAATAAATAATTATTTTCTTTCTTTTCATACATCAATTGTTGCAATAAAACAATATTTTCTTAAACTATAACTGATTTTCACTAAGACATAATTCAATATGACAATAACAAAGCTATCTCTTAACAATACGTATCAAAATGAAGACTTGCTTCTTGTAAAGATTCCCAATTGTATTGAAACTTCAAAACGTTTTTTTATGTTTTTTCTTTGCTTTATAATTGTCTCTTTGTTATGATTTTATATCTACATACTTATACTGATCTACATACTTATACAAATGACTGATTTTAATTTAAACTTTATTAATTCAATATGATTATAATAAAGCTATTACAAAATGAAGAATTGTTTCTTTGTTCTCAATTAATTGTATTGAAACTAATGCTCTATTTTTTTCTTTGTTATGAATTGTTATCTATCCTTGTAGAACATAATATGGTCACGATATATTCAATTGCTATTGGCTTTGGTAGATTATTTACATAAAGATTTCTCGAAACAGTTTTAAATATAAGACCACGTAGATATCTATTTCTCTAAGCCAGTGTCTGCCAAACTGTGTGCCGCGGCACACTACTGTGCCGCAAGAAGTCTCAGGTGTGTCGCGGTGGAAGAATCATTAAAAAAATAAAAAATAATGCCTATTCATTTAAATTTTCTTAAATTTTAATTAAATTTAACATCTACACATTCAAACAAATATTTGTCACGTTCATACATAGTAGTACTACAACGCAACTCATTTTCTTTTTTAAATGTACATTTCATTTTTAAAAGTATTTTTATTTGGTGTGCCGCGGTACTAATCCCATACACCAGTGTGCCGTGAAGTAAAAAAGTTTGGCAAACACTGCTCTAAGCATTCACGATTACAGCAGTAAGAAGAAATTAACAAAAAATCTTTGCTCGATTTTTGAAATCGTACACCGTGACTGTCAAATTGCTCAATATGTTGAACCAGGAATGCACAACATTTTTCTTTTACCGGGCCGCATTAAAACAAACTTTGTTTACTTTTTTTACACGGGGGATACGTCATACAACCGTGCTTAAGTAACAAAGAAAAATATGACGTGTATATAAATATATTACATATATGTACATATGTTACATTGCATTTGACTGTGTTATTTCGAAACCTTGATATACTATTTCAATTATTTATAAAAAAGCAACCAAAGTTAATAAGGAAGTATATTTTATTTTCAACGGTGACATTAACCCTGATAGTCCGTGACATATTTAATGTTTCATCCAAATAATTTAAAAAAAAAACACTATTCAAATAAATTCGCCTCTTTAAGAAGTATTATCAGACAAAACATGTCACGGTTTACGAATAAACCGAAACACGTCACACACAAATTACCGCCGAATCCATCGAAGAAAAACTGCCTATATTTATTTGTTTGTCAACATATTAATATTGATCAAGATATTATTTATTCTATAATTTGATCTACAAATAATCTTTTAATACTTCTATTTCAAGATTTTTAGCTGTCCTAGTTTATATTCTTTCATTTCTGCATAAGCCTTTCATTGTGTTTAAATTGGAGATAAATAATAAAAATACCTATCATAATAAATAATAGTATGTACCGTTTATTTTTATCGTTATCGATATTACTAATTAATTATTATACTTAGAATATTGTTATATTAACCGAATTCATATCCAGATTATTGTATTTAAGATAATATCGTACCTCTTATTTAATACTGCTCTATTTCTAATGATTTTCGTCTTTTATTTAATATCCCGTCCCAATAATTTAATACATGGGCAGAAAAAAATACTTCGACTCACTAATTAACACATTATATTGTATTATTTCCATCAATTACTCTACAAAAGTGAATATCGGTTTTGATTTTATATTTTTTTCCGATTTCTTTGACATACAAAAATTACGAAAATAATATATTGCTTAATTAAGTCATTGGATATTTTTTCCGTAACTTCAAAGAGATAAAAATAAATGAAAGCTTTCCCAAGCTTCTCAAATGCCTGTTAAATGCGCTGGGTGAATATTTAATCTTTGGGCGACCTCTTGTAACGTTAATCTTGGCAAATCTACAACACTAAATTTTACAACACATTTTTTTCTAAATCAAATTTGACGCTGTCTTAATTTTATTCCTCCACTGCCTATAAACTCGCATTGTTTGCAAGTTTAAATTCATACAACGTAATAAATCGTAACTATTTTTTTTCGTATCACTTTACATTATTTGTATAAGGATGAAAAAATTAAAATCCCTCATGATTATTTCACCAGAGAGCAGATCAAAATAACTGTCGTCACCAAACATTAAAATAATCCTTTAAAAAAGCCTACATTTTTAAGAAGAATCCATTTTGGGCTTGATTAAAAATACGATAGAAAACTTATATAAACGTATTACAGGATTTATTCGTAATATTAATAACACTTCATTCAATAAAACAATATTCTTGAAGTTACAACAGTATTTTATTTAAAAGGCGCGTGTAGTGTATTTTTTGCATGTAATGGCTCTAGTTTTCTTATTTTAAATCGATTGATAAATCTTTAAAATAATAAAACCTTATCTAATTATATAATTTGTGATTTTTTCAAAATCATCACCTCCACATTATATTAATACTTTAAAATGCTATTTGTATCTAGATTATATTATATTGATACCCTACTTGGTAAGATTCGTTAATCTTGGGTTTTTTTGTGAAAGAAAACACATTTATTTTTAGTCAATATTTTTATCATCAATTGATAATGTTTATTTATCACACATCTTCATCAGACTTCAAATACACTCTACTTGTGATAGGCAAACCTTTAAGACGAGCACCTCTCATAATGTCTTGCGACAAAGGCGAAACCGCGATTTGTCTGGTGTTTTTTTTTCTGAATAAAGGAATCGGAAACACTTACCTCATCTAAACGTATTTAAAAAATCAGCTTTTAGAATATTTGTTTTGAACCATGTGGCCATCTAAGTTGAAGGCTTCAGATTATTGATATATCCACCCATCGTAACCGTGGCTTGCCCACTGGTCTACTTCCTCGTATGGTCCCTTCGAAATCGAAAATATACTGACACGGATTCTTTAAATTGAATAATCATACAATAAGTTAAAAGAACCGGATACTCGTCCAAAATTATCAGTTTTTCGGTTATTTTTAAAATGGTCGAGCACTAAGTCGACAAATCATCTGGCACCCATTCGCTACAGCAGTTTTTATCGTATCACCGTTCATATAATAACAACCGAATAGTAACCAAAGGTATCCACGCATATTATTGAAATTGCATGTAAAAAATCCAGACTCTATGTCAAAAGTCAGTAGGCACCTACTAACGTATCTTTGTGTTATATGACCGTTCCTGATAATTCATGTTTTCATGTAATGGATATGTTTGTAAGCATTTAAAAATAACCATTCTCTGATATAACGAGTAATGCTAACAATGAACAAATTCAGTCGGTCCCATCTTCCTCGTAATAAACAAGTTCGATTGTATTATTATAATGTACATAGAAGATATCTTAAACACTTCTGTCTATCAAGTATAATTTATCAAATGTTTTTTAATCATTTACAGATATATCTTTAATTTCGTACAATTTTCATTAGTTTTATACGTTTTATACAGAGATAAGTATTTAATTATTTTCTAGATGCTATCTCAAAACTACTCTCTCGTGATAGGATAATTTTATTGCATTTGCGTCTTTGCTTGGATCGTTCAACGTTCCTTGAAAGAAGCACTATGCAAACTCCCCATCTTAGTTTAGTTTTGTTGTTAAAATGGATAATTGGATAAAAATGTAATCCGGTCTTTGCAAGCAAGAAAGATCCTTTTTCGATTACAGCAAAGGCTTTGATCAGCTTGCCTTTAGCAGTAACAGTATTAATGGAGTAAATACAAAATAAGCAAATATTCCATATTTTTTTAACATTCAAATAAGTTTTTCTGTACTTTAAATTGATTTTTTTTCTTTAATTGTATTAAACTGATTTTAATATAAAACAAAACATATATTTTTTCAACGCGTATTTTAAGTGATATGCTATGGAAAAATACAATAATTGTATTACAGTATGACTCTTCTAAATATGTTTGTTATCGATAATAATAAAATTAAAATTTTGGATAGCGAATTTCGTCTTTGGGCGAATTTTTGATAACCGTCGCTTATTATGTTAATCAATATTATTTTAATACTACGTAATAATCATTAACCCAGGGCTGCAAATATTTTGACCCATAACCCAAAAAAAATGTTTAATATTTTTATTTGTCCTTATTTAATTAAAAAATAACTCTCTATTCAAATGATAATGGCACCAAACGTTCACAACTGCAAAATATACGCCACTTTACAATCATCTAAATCAGTGCTTCCCAACCTTTTTCATGCTGAGGACCCCTAAATCTCAAAACCATAAACTGCGGACCCCCGATTTTTTTTTATTTCACATGTTCATATATTATCACAATGAACTTTGTAAGAATGACAAATTTCGCGAACCCCAGGCTGGAAAGCACTGATCTAAATAATGAAAAAATAATCATAACCAAACAAAAATGTTTCTATGTTATTTATACTACCAATAGTATGAATAATTGAAATTTACAAAAAATCGCAATCTAATAAAAAAAAACTCAATACCTACTGAAAAGGTTAAGTATGGCAAAAACATTTGTGAGTATTACATTCAAATATTTGAATTGAAAGATTTGTTTGAAAAGCCCAAAAAGTTTGTTCATGGGTAGGGGTTGACTATCGACCTTACATTTATCAGCCTAACGCTCTGGTATTGTGCTATGAAAGCTACTGATGGAATATACCAAAATACACAAAAAAATATTGTAATTTATATATTATAATAATAATTTTCCTATTTCAAAATGCATTTGTGGCTAGAGTATTGAGCTACGACTCGAGAAGCCCGAGTTCGATTCCAATAGTCAAGGTTTTTTTGTTAATAAGAAATCAAGCCTTAATCATCAGTAAAAAATAATATCATATATTCATTTTAAGTACATTTGTAAGGTAAGGGCACCATCTACCGCCACATTAGTAGCTTGATTTAAGAAATTTGTGTGTATTTCTTATATTTCTTAACGAAAACATAAACTTCTTGTTTAATTCTATACTGTTATATATCGCCTATTTAAGTATAAAGCAATAGTGAGGATGAGCTTTATATTTAATTAATTAACTAAAGTTTTTTCATTGAAGAATTGTTCCCTATTACCGCCACCCAATTATTTTTTTTATCCAATTACCGCCAATGCAGGAACCAACTACCGCCATATGAATTTAAAGCCATTTTAAACACATTTAAAGATAATGTTTGTTCGAATTAAATTCATTTTATTTATGTACCTATGTTTAAATGTTTCCTATTATACCTAGGTATGTACTTAAATTATTTATATAAAAAAAAACACATTCCTAATACAAAAAAAAATCAAAATCACATTCTTGTAAATAAAAAATTGCACCTTCATTGGCATTCACATAAATAATAGGTACTTACTTATATAAGTACATACTATGATGAAATTAGGCAAGTAGGTTAAGTATTACTTCTTTTTTAAAGATACCACTTCTGGGACGGAATAAAAGCCCCTAGTATTAGTCAACGTTGGCGTAGAAATTTTTACAATATCTGCAACAGGGTAATTTAAAATATCGTCGATCGCAGGCCACTTTCAGTTTGACCCTGCCATTGTCATGGTCTTAACTTGCACTTCATTATCGGTTGTATTGCTACCTAGAACAAGACCAGGAAACAATTCGCCTTCATAGGTCACAACAACGTAATCGCCAGTATCAAATGATGCCATAATTTCTTTGTGTACTTTAGCCACTTTTGCAGAATTCTGTTTTTTTGCTGCCTTTTCATCGAATCTTAATTTTCTTTTCAGCCGTCTCTCAGCTATATCCTTTTCTTTCATGTCTTTGTCCAATTTTTGATTTCGAATTCAATTTCTGAAGTTGCTACAACAGGAGTGACCTTCTTCAAATTTATTAACTTTTTAGACTGTGGCGCAGCTTCTGGCCAATACAGTGCATTCTTAAACGGCGTTGGGTACATTGTATCATTTGAATTTTCCTGGTGAGGTACTGGATTAGGTGTAAGCTGCTTCTGTGGGGTTGCCAGTTTTTTCATTATTTTGTCATCAGCTATTAAGACTGTACCATCATTTAAAACGTTCAGGTCAATAACGTCACCTTCTTTGAACCGAAAACTTTCGTCCAGATTGGTTACATCGTTGGTCATACGAGAAAGCGGATCCTTATTGATGCTTATTTTGTGCCACAATTCAAATAAACTTTTGTGCTGAAGATCACCGTCCCAATCCGAAGAAGAACTTTGAAATTCTGTTAATAAGGAAGGCGCTATTTTGCTTTCCAAAATATCGAAGAATGTCTCGTCTAAAATAAAAATTAAATATTTAAGTATTTATTATAAGTAATCAAATATCAAACTACTTAATGTAAGTCGTGGGTGCTTATATACCGGCAGTAGGTCCTAATTTTTTGAAACCAATTCTTGATGTTGCTCTCTGTTAATTTTGATCGGGCCGAAGTAAGGTTCTGTGAAACTCTTTGCACCAATTCCGGGTGTCTTTTTAAAAAACAGCTAAACCATTTCTTTCCAGGTCTTCCACCAGTAAATGGATTTTCTCTGCTTAGAGTTTTGGTGAGTTCTGCGACAGAGTCCTGTAACTGAGGCTTCATTATTGGAAATCCTGGCTTAGCTCATTCCCTATACTTACCACTAATCTTATCACGCAATGTGGTACGTGGTATACTATATTTTTTACTTATTGCCAGTACGGAACTCCCACGGAGTATAAACATTTTTTTGTGCCAACCATATTTCATAAATTTTTAATATCCAAAAATTAAGGTAAAATAATGACCCAATCACCGATTATGGTTCCTTTTACCGCCAATTAAATTAAAGCTGTATTTTATCAATTACATTATTACGGCATTGGTATTTTTGAAACAAATTATGCTTATTTAATCATTTTCTTTATAAATTATATGAAAAATATTGCAATATTTAAGTTTATCTAGCTTAAATTTGCATTTTTGTATATGTTTATGTGGAGCCTATCACCGCCATGGCCAATGCCCTATTACCGCCACTATATTTTTGCTGATGCTTTTACGGGATGAGCAATGTACAGTAGAAGTGGCGGTGATTGGACCAACACAAATATAACTTGTGTTGTTCACTTTAATATTTGAAAAATGTATTAAATACTTATAATTTACATTCAAAAATTCAATGTTTTCAAACTCTATTACCGCCAGGGGTGGCGGTATTTGGTTCCCATATAATAATTAATGGGTCCAATCACCGCCACGCAATATTTTCTATTTTTATCACTTAAAAAATATTAATTAAGGATTTAAACTTACTTTAGAGTGTTCCGAATATGTTATTTATTACAAACTAAACGTAACTTTCATACATATTCAATTAATTTTGTTTTAAATCGAAAAATAAAATTTAACCATTTCTTAACAAAGTGCTTAACGAAAAGCCAAATCACAACTGTACCGCCGAGCTCTTGCAGAAGACTGAGATTTCCGATAGAATAAATACAGTTAGCTACAAAACAACAAATTACACGTGATCACTATGCATTCGTATTTACCGTTCAATATATTTTGTTGACAAAATTTTAACGGTTTTCTTGTTATTTCGAGAACATTCTTACGGTGGCGGTAGTTGGTGTAGTGGCGGCGATGGGTGCTCTTACCTTATTTCGAAAAAAAATGTCGCCACTGGGCTAATAAGCTAACTAACATTATCGGCTACTGATATATTATTTCTGGTATTTGGATTTCTTGTCATTCTTGTCGAAAGCTGCAACCAAAATTTCCTATTTTTTATTTGAATTACAAATGCCATATAGTATGTACCTACGGTATCATTAAAAAAATTAAGCGTCATACGATGAAACCTGCAATTCTTTCAAAATTTAGGATGAATTCTACCAAACATTGCAAAAGGGTCTTATATGGTTCTTACTCGAAAATGACCTAGATGGAATTTAAATTACCCATAAAATTTGTGTTTTTAATTCTTAAGACTCTTAAATCGTAAATATAACTGAATATATAAGATTTACCAGTTCCTTTTACTGAGTAGAGATAATTCATACTTTGCTTGTTGAATGTGAAATAAAATTATTTCTGAACAGTTCAACAATTTTTTGAATGAATAATATATAGTTTTAAAATATAAAAGTTTACAATGAAATCATATATATTTTTGTAAGAAGATGAGATTGTGGAGAATATTATCACTTATGGTTGCGATGCCACAGAGTTTAATTTAAGGTTTTGTGTTTGAAGACATACATAGATGAATGCATTGTCTACAAATGTCTCCGACACATCTGATACTGACCTAGCCGCGTCTTTCTATCCTTATTTTTCGAAAACAGAGACTATCATCAACAGAATTAATGAGAAGTTCTCAAAAAAAAAATAATCTTGAGATAAGCTCCATTTGGTTACAATCATTGCAGACATAAAAAAACAAAATGAAAGATTTATTATATTTACTTTATTTTTGTCATATTTTTAAAAGCATACTCACATGTTTATTTGTTGTTTGATAGCTATTATAAATATGCACGTTTTTTTGTTACAGAATAATCGAGAAGACAATCATTTGAATGGTGTCTGACGCACTGTCTCGACATCAGCAGCGATGAGGGCGCTCCGATCCGGAGTCAGCGCTTGCGCGCTAGCACTCATGCTGATCTTCGGATATGCAGACGCAGACTTTACCGCCGATTGTCCGACGATGTGTGACTGCAAATGGCAGTCAGGAAACAAAGCTGCTAACTGCTCACAGCGAGAGCTTAAAGAAGTTCCTGACAAACTGAGCAGTGAAATCCAAAACTTTGATCTTTCCAACAATCCACTTATCAATATATCTCCTAGGGCTTTTGATAATGTCGGTCTTTGCAATTTAAAGAAACTATGGCTACACGACTGCAAGCTGTCAACTATTGACAAAGACGGCTTCAGCGGATTGAGCATCATGATAGAACTTGACTTATCTAAAAACAATATTAAAACATTGCATCCTAGTACATTTAATGAAACAATAAAACTCAGGCACTTGATAATCAGTGAAAATAAGCTGGAGAGAATAGAAGACGGTTTGTTTAACGATCTTCCGTATTTGCAGAAGATTGACTTGAGACATAATTCTATTTACAAACTTGGCACAAACAGTTTTAGAAATCTACCCATGTTGAAGACAATATTTTTAGAAAACAATAACTTGTCGCACGTAAAACTTGACACAATAAACAAATTAAAAAGTATGGCAAGTCTCGTTTTACACGAAAATCCCTGGAAATGTGATTGCAATTTACAATCGTTTAGAAATTGGGTAATCGACCACAATCTCTACACACAACCAACGGCGTGTGCCGAGCCAGAAAGTCTGCGCAACAGGCTTTGGATTGAACTATTATCGGAAGATTTCGCATGTAGACCAAAAATTTTAGAACCATTCCAAGGAACTACTATCGAAGCCAACGGTAAAAATATCACCTTAAGTTGTAAAGTCATCGGCAACCCAAAACCTGAAGTAAATTGGGTACAAAATTCTAGAATCTTAGGTGACGATTTAAGGAAGAATCACTTTCCCCAACGGTATGAAATAAAACAGACGACATCTCACGGCGTATCCGCTCGATGGACAAATTTGACAATAATTAGCGTAGAATACAAAGACAGAGGAGAGTACACGTGCATCGCGAAGAACCCGGCTGGAGTCGAAGAACGGACCGTGTCACTGACTGTGAATAGAACACCCGGCACAACGACAGGAAATTACGGAGGAGAGAAAACTGTGAATATGATCATTTGGCTAACAGTGACAGTCGCTGTAGTCTTTTTGATTCTTGTCATAGCATTTTGCATATACTGCAGACGGCGTGATGATAAAAGGCCCATCAAGTCAGATATGCACTCTTCTAACGGAGAAGCGCTTATCGAAGGCTCTGTCGTACCTGAAATGCAGAAAAGTCTAATTACCACAGTGAATCCCCTGACAAAACCTCCTAGGCGATATGATATGCCTTCTTCAGTTACAAGTGGTGCTACCGAGATGTCCGAGATGAGTAAAGTATTACTGGACAACGATTCCGTTTTCGGTAAGTAAAGTTTTGTCATTTATTATTTATTACCAGGCCGCTGTAAAGTTAAAGCACTTATACTTTTAATATTACCAATTCACCTGTTTTACAAATTTGTTTTGATCTTCTAACAATATCTCTTCTTTGTTAATTTTTCTTTGTATCACTCTCATTAATATTTGATCGTTTATATGGTAACAATGTATCCGTTTGTTATTAGAGGGAGTAATCATGACTGAATGATAGTGCATAGCTTTTACTTTTTGAGAAATCTTCTCTTTTTAACATTCGATTACAATATTATGTTTGCCTTATTAGTGCCTGTGCACTGTGGTGTGGCGCTGCCGCCAGCATCTAACTAGTGATTTGCAGTGAGTTCTTCATATAAACTATGATACGAGGTGAACTTCGACAGCTAATTACTTTGCAGCTGGCCTTTGAGGCTCACCAGTCCATATGGGCACTTACTTACTTCTGCTTATTTTTAAGATAAGATACCTTTACAAAAATGATTGCAAATGATCAATGCTTGTACTTTTCAATTCAAATCACAACACACTAACTTACACCAGAAAATAGGTCTCAAAAGAAAACTACAAGTGACGAAAATTTTCTCGGTCCTGTTTCACAAATAACAGCTAGCTCTTTATCTTATTCTTCAAAGTTTACTTAGTTGTTACGGTAAAACAATTTATATATTTAAGAATTTTATTAATTTTTTACCCAACACTGTCAAATAACGTTAATTGCTGTACTCAAGAAATATTCCTTTAAATGCTCATCAAAATTCATTTGGTTTAAGATATTTTACTTATTTGATTATTATCCCATATGAACCTCGTTTGAAGTTTGAATTTTATCATTATTTTTATTCTTTTCAGCTCCAAATGAAGATGAAAGCCGTTCGATGGACTTCGCAGATCAGCTGCCCAAGCGCACAAGGGAGACATTCTCAGCGGACAACTCCCGAACAGATGGCCGGGCCCAATTTCCGCCAGATCTTCTCTCGTTCCCCCCGAGAGGAGGCCAAACTTCTCCTGCAGCCAGTTCAGCATCGACGGCACCGGACAGCTCTCGACTACCGCCGCAAGTCCAAGCTCAAAGTCCCTTGCACTCGCCAATCTACTCGCAAAACCCTCACTTGTACAGGAGTCTTCCGTACTCTCGCTCTCAATCTCCGTTCCCTTCACCGGTGTGTCCACCGGTTGCGCCGAGGCAAGGCTATGTCACCATACCCAGAAGGCCGCGTGTTCCCAGCTGGTCGAGTGCCAGTACCACTCCTGCTCTTCCTACTCCGGGAGTGGAATATGTAGAACCTGTCTACGATAATTTAGGACTCCGAACGACAGCTGACGGAAGCTCGGTGCTCTCTTTAAATAAAGCAGGGCTAGAGCAACAGCTTTCCCCTATAATGAGAGGAAGACCGTTACCAGCGACGCCTGGTAGTTACCAAGGACCTCCCCTTACCCTTTATACAAATGTAGAAGAAATGGAAAGAGCACCTTCTCCTGCTCCGAGTACCCCCTATGGAGGAGGCACTCTTCCTAGAATTAACGGAAATTCTATGCATTTACAGTTATCCCCTAGCACTGCTGAGCCTCAAGAGCCGAGAAGAAAAAACCAACCTGAGACCGGTAGCCTCAAAAGATTTAATCATAACGACGATAACAATAGACAATCATCGACACCTTTGGGCAACGGCAGGCTGTATGATTCGATCGACACTATGGGAAGGAGCGGAAAGATTCCTCCGCGACCTCCACCTAAGCCTAAAAAGAAGAGCCCCGCAGATCCGAACGGACCCCTGTTCGAGGACGAGGGAGAAGACGGAACGGAAGTCTGAGAGTTGCTTAAGATAGTCGCGCGGGTTTGCTTGTTGCGACCGTAACGGTCGATATTCCTACTTGATAAGTGTGGGGCTTTTGCCATTAAGAGACTACTAAAAAACTGCCATGTTTTTTTGTAACCTTTCCTGTGCGACTTTGATCTAAATACTTTTTAATATAGTTACTTCTGTATAAGGACAACTCTTAAAACATTATTAACAATTGTCTCGTGAAAGACGTACATTATGTAAACAAAGAAACAAACAAGTGTAAAGAAAGCTAGTGGTGAACTAAATTTAAACAACAGTGTTATGCTAGCAAAGGTTTGCTAGATTACTACACAACATTTTTTTTGTACATTGATGATTGTTTGCTCCTGCAAGACATTATTTAGGTAAAATTGTAAACACAAATTTACTATGATTTTATTTTATGTACCTATTTTTAAATTATTGACAGCTGGAAACCTTGTCACAGTGTTCCACACATTTTATGACTCAATATAGTTAATGTCATTCATGTAATTAATGAATGCATGGCATAAAAAAATATTTTTTAATAGTTTGAATAACATCTGTTTGTAGAGTCGTGAATATCTTGAAATAAAAAAAATACTGCCCTTTCCCAAAACACATGCGGTATCATTTCTGACTAAATATATTATTATTGTTTTCATCACTATCAATTGACAGTAACTTCCTCATTAATTATAACATACACACAGTTAGAAACATTGATTAGTAATAATTATGTAATGACGAATAAGTTTTATTTTTGTAGTTATCAATATATTTATAACATTATACAGATTTCAACCAGATGAACCTGATTTTTCCTGTATATATAAATTTACTAAACATTTCATAAATTTGTTTGTATTGAAAATTAGAATCTTTTATTTCTTCAATTATATAGAATGTATACTGTGCCAAATTTTAAGTATGATTTTATTAATCAATGTCATAGTCAATTCATTGTTAGCTAATTTGATTTAATTCAACCAATTTTAAATGAAAAGACAATAAAAGGCTTTACATTATGGCACTATCACAACATTCATATAATCTTTATTTTTTTTTTCCTGCCACTATTTGATTTTTTATATAAGTAATCAGTGACCTTAAATCAACAGCTAGAAGAACGATTTACAAAATAGCCCCTAAAACCAATTTTTATTTACCCACACTGGAATGATTAATTAGCTACAGAGTGTAGAAAAGAATGACATTTTAATTTTTCATAAAGAAGTTTTATTTCCTTTTAAAAACGCATGCTTTTTACATATGTTGTAATCTTAGAATTCAGAGAAGGCATTATGATCAATGACGTCTTACAATCGCTGTCTAAAATGCAAAAGAAGACTGAGAAAACAATGATTCAGAAAAATCTGACGCTGAATTTGATGAAGTTTCAGGAAGTGAGAAAGTGTGTATTTTATATAACTACTTTAAATGCTTCATGTCATTTTATGGCTTTATTGTTAATATTAAGTTTTTATTATTGTTATTTTAAAATAAAGGTGCTTCTTGATGGCGTCTTTTAGTCGAGGAAATACAGAATATTATATTTAATTACTGTGCACAGAATGATCTCAGTGAAATGAAAAAAGTAGTAACATTTTTGCTCTGATGTTATGAAAATAAATCTTTACAAGATATATCATTAATCTTTTTATACTGATCTATACTTTCACAAAGAGTCATATTAATCATTATTTGAAATTGATCTACCATTATCTATCTGAAATCCTTAGCAATTTTAATCCTAGAGGGCAGTAAACAAGCTCAAAAAGCGACATATATGCCAGAAAAGTCGACTAACCGGCCTCAGCATTTAACACCATCGCCCTACGGGGGCACCTATGAGGGCCAGTGGGGTTCCAACAAAAGCGGCGGAACCAAAACCACTGTGACATTACTGTCACAACATTGCCACCAAAACAACTAATCCACAACCAAAATAAAATAATATTATATTTTTACTGTTTTTAATGTATTTCTACCGAGTTAATGCTAATTCAATCACTAAATATATTTTAGTTCCATAAATAAAAAAAACATATGAAGAAAGCTTTACATAACATTCATACATATAAAATAAATTTAAAATTAAGTTTCACACTTTGTGCTAACCTTCATAAATATTCTGAATTTGAAATACTAACATATATAGGCATTTACTCTTGCAGTCTTTTGTTTAATTTTACATATTTAGATTTTTATGCAATTGGTTCTCTTTACCTAACCTGATTATTTATATTTTAATTTCCACGTGATCATGTTCTTTTCTATATTGTATCACTTCTTGTTTGTATCGGTCGTGTCCAGGCAGTATTGCCGAGCACTGTTTCGGGACAGAATTGGGTTGGCGGTAATGTCACAGCGATTTTGGTTCCTGCACTTTTGTCGGGGCGCCACAGCCTGTGCATGAAATAAGTGTCTCATTCTAACACTGTATACTAGTGCAAATAATGAGAGGTGTTCTTTGCACATTACTTCTGGAAAAAAAGGACTGTTTTGAATTATACCATCACAGCATTGAATTTTAGCATTTGTTTTGTCATTATTATTATTTTCTATTTTTCTTATTTTTATTTCCTTTATTTTCTTTATTGTTTTATATTATGTATTGTATTATTTTTTATGCGAAAAATAAATAAATAGAAACAGATATAAATTATTTTCTTTGTATTTTTTGATTGGTAGAACATTTTAGGGTAATTGTCAAACACAAATTGTATTATTGAAAAATTTCCAGAATCCCAAGGTCTTAGCATTCATTGCTGTTGCAGCTTAGTGTTCAAAGGGTTAAGGCTTGGAGTCAGTTGTGTTAGTAGTAATTGTTTGATCATTTACTGTGAGTTTTTCCTAGTCTCCTGGATAAATTATAATCAATCAACATAGTACAGAATTTGCATTTTATCAATTTGTTGCAGAGATTACTTTTTACAAAAGTAATAATTTATTTTCCATATACCCTCAAAGTTATGTAAAATTTGCAGTCAAAGAGAATGAAAATTTGTAAATAGATATGAATTACCCAGCCCCCTCCCCTATTGACAAAATGGTAGAGGAATAGAATTCATTCTTTCGACATTTAAGAAAAAGAGTGCCCACCATAATATTAAATGTATATGTCATTTGAAGTCTACATTCCAATGTTCTAAGGAATCCATCATTGTTAAAATCAGAATGAAAGAGATGTATTCTTTGACAACTAAATTATAATGACTTTGACTCTGAATCAATTTCATAGGCATATACAAAAACTGTTAAGTATATCTTGCCAAAAAGCATGACTACACTGCTGTTAAATAAATAATACATAATTTGTTTTTTTGAAACATTTTCTCAATTATGAATAATATTTCAAGTGGAAATTATATCAAAAGATATCTCCATTCAATGTGTGGCTATTTAATATGTTAATGAATTTTTAATTGAAAAGTAGTGGGCCAATATTTTGGACAATTCTTTTTGCGCATGCTTCTCGGGCTAATATAATTAATGCGTTGATCGCCAAGCAAGTTTGACGTAAAATCATTCTTTATTTTTATATATTAATTATTCTACGAAAATATATTGATTTATTTTGATTCATTTTACGGTTATCTCAAATAACAGTAGACGTGCCGCTTGCATTGTTGTATAATGAATATCAACTCAAAGCTGGTTCTTCTTTGCTGGTCACCGCTGACCCCCGGGGCGATCAAAGTGTTCAAGAGATGTTAATGGTTTCATAATTTTAATATGTGAAAATTATAATCATATATATGTGTATCGAATTTGTATGTTGGCTTAAACTCAATTTCATCTATAAAGACAGATTTTTATAAATTGATTTTCATTCCATTTTTGGAAATATAATATACACTTTTACATGTGTTATATTTCATTTTACAATATATATCATGGCATGTTTACCTATTGTTGTCTTATTAAAAACCAACTCCCTTTACACCTATAACCGATTTATTTACTTTTTATGAACTATTTTTCTTTCTAATATAACCATTATTATCGTTTCAAAAATGCTCATCAGTAAAGGATAAAATTATCTAACGTTATGGGATTCTCAGTGTTATCCAATGAATTTCTATTTTTCTGGGATATAAGCTTAGTATAACTAAATAAAAATTATGAGACTGTTTTAGTTCACATTAATGTTTGCGCTTTCTAGCTAGACATATTTGTACGTAGAGACAAGGCCTAAGTATTTTTAAATCTTGTAGAGTTAAGATCAGATTTTTTATACAACATGTAAAAACATTGATAAAATATTTTCTCCTCGTGTACAGTGCTTATCTAAGTAGATTTAAAAAATAATATTAAAAACTGTACATAGTATAATGATAATTAGCATATTAGTAACTAATTATATCTAAGATTTCCTTGTAAATAGTGGATATGGATAGACATTATTAATTATTCACCTTTAAAAAATTACTATGCCTATTTTTGTCAAATGTATAATAATTAATGCTTGCCCGAAGATAATAACAATTAAAGCATTAATGTCTTTAGAAATACCACATCCATATGATTTGTGTAAATTACTCTTTTGAAAAATAATTTATTGCGCTGTTAGTATAATAAAGAAATTTAAAAAAAGTACATATTTATTTCTGATTGTTTTCATTCAATTTATATTACACTGTTCATTGATGATCAATGTAAATTTAAGAACTGTAGGAAAATATCAGTGTATGGCATGAATATATTGATAACACATTCTTGCAAATAGTATAAAACGTCGTAAATAGTATAATCATCCTACAAATAATTCAATATATCTAAACATACATTTTTCCAGCATTTCCTATTGGAATAACTGAACAACTAAAGCTTTTATACAAAACAATGAATAAAACAAATGGAGAATAAGTATCTTGACTTATCAATATATTCAAACCGTACACGAATATATTATGAAAGAGTGTTTTACTTGACTACTAGCTGACATGAATTATTTTTAATCAATTAGCGTGTTTTTCCTGTTAATTGTTTATGCTACTTTAGGATATGTATATATTATACTTTGAGAAAAGCAGCAATGTTTGCATTTGTTTTTTTAATAGAGAAAGTATATATTATCTATATGTAATTTAAAAGTTGACCAAAATGTATTTTTATAAAAAATGTTTCGGCTATGATATATTATTTTTATTTATCTTAGGTTCGAGTTATTTTTGGTTAAATATTGTGAAATATACTTATATGGGTTTTATTTATTTTTGAATAATGTAAATCATGTTCTGAATGTTGGAATTGATGGCAACATTGTTTTTGCCTATACATTTTTGCATCTTTCAATCCAAAAGTTAACTCTTCTTTTACCAAGTATATAAAATCAGACATTGATTGTATTAATCACTTTTGAATAAGGTTTTCTCTATCAATTCCTCATGAAAATGCATTGTATTAAAAAATCGCAAACTTTTTATACTAATTCCACATCATTCAAGCTATAAGTTTCATAATTGCAAGCATTGTCAACTGATGAATGTATGAATCGACACAATGTTATTCATACAAAGTATTGACTAATATCAAATTTTAACAAAAATTTGGTAAACGAAATATGAAAATAATTTATAAACAATTTTATAAATTATAAATGCATGATATTGAAAATTTTAGAACTCTTTACAAGTGAATACTTTTTATTTGCAATAAAAAATTAAACCAGATTAAAAATCAATTAACCTTTGGGCTGCCGTAGAAAAAAGTACTTTTGTACCTAGCATGTCTGCTATAATTTGCAATTATTAATTGAATTAGTTATTGACGAGGTATCTCATCTGGCATGTTGACCACGAAAAATTTGAGATATCTCGTCCGTGGTAGCCATCCAGTTTAGTGAGAAATTATTACTTTATTAGTTTTTTTTAAATAAAATACTCACTCAATTTATAAAAATATCCTTGTATCGATAACTTTTTTCATAGATAATGCTCGTGATGAGCGAAACCAATCCTGATCCTAATAAATAATGTGGAATTAGTACAAAAAGTGTGTTTTTTTTCATTGATTCACTCTTTTTTGAAACTGTCAGTCTTACCAACATAAAACAAATGTCAAAGCAGGTGCTGTTGAAAAAGTTCTCCTAGAATATAATGACATTGTAGTATAATTATTTTTAAAAATTCTCCATTATTTATTTGAATAACTGAGACGAAAACTTTCCGAGTAGGTAATTTCTTTTTGGCATAATGAGAG
Source organism: Himalopsyche anomala (assembly GCA_031772345.1). Classification (NCBI taxonomy): domain Eukaryota; kingdom Metazoa; phylum Arthropoda; class Insecta; order Trichoptera; family Rhyacophilidae; genus Himalopsyche; species Himalopsyche anomala. The sequence goes on from CM062829.1 coordinate 26,849,962, forward strand.
TAGAAATTACAACTTTTTCTATTTATTTATATACCTTCATTTGGTATATTCATATAAAACTGTCTTATTATTTAAGAATAAATATTATATGCTCATTTATAATTTTTGATAAATGTTTTATATAGAACTAGGCTCCATGTTATTGGAAATATTCCTTTTGTTGTATTATCTTAAGTTATATATTTGTCAATATGATTATTATTATAATGCTGCGATTTCCCTCTTTTTTAAATCTATCTTATTACTTATTATTGTATTTATATATTTTTGATTATAAATGTAAATATTTTTTACGTTTTATCCATTTATAATTAGATTATCGTTGACAAACTAAAGGAAACACAATAATTAGTATGAAAAGTGAAGATTATAGATAAATAGTACATACCTATGTAACTGTTGGAAATATTCAAGATAAGAATGTATAAGAAAATTTATATGTGTTCTAAAAACATCTAATATTGTGTAAATATTGAATAAAAAAATATAAATAGAACAGTCTTTTATTTTACTAACTTATTTATCATACCTGCATCTTTTTCTCAAATTGAAAGTATTATTAGACTTTATTAACCCTTTGAATGCGGCACAAAAACGAATGATGTTTTTATCATTTTCATGCATTCATCGACCAAACAAAAACTATAACACTTGTCATTTCCTAGCCCCATTTGCTGGCGGACCCAAAAAATCTGCCAGAGGATGGCCATTAAATTTGAAAATATACATCTCACTTCATATAATGAGGTAATATTTTAATAGAATCTCTAGATCCACCAATATCTATATCCTTAAAATTTTTGTAAAACTACAATATAAAAATATGAAATAAAAGAACAAGAATTTGATCAAAGAATTAAATTATTTCTCCTAGTAAAATAATAACTTCGCCATATTCACAAAAATAATATAGCCCACTTAATAAGAATATGAAGAATAGGTTATTGATTAATTCACTTAAAGTTATAGAACCTAGTTTCATCATACATACACAGGTATAGCTAGGGTTGCCAGGCGTCCCCATTAACCGGGACTGCCAGCGGTTTTGAGTCTGTCCCAGTGTCCCGAACAAACCTCTCGGGACACTCAAATGTCCCGGTTTACCACTCACGCTGATTATTTGGGTTTTTTTGGATTCGAAAGTCTTGGAAGAGCTAAAAAAAAAAACGCTGGTGATTATGGGCAAATCGGTAAATTCATAGGTTTTTGTAATTGAAAGTCAGCAAATCGGACAAATGTCCCGGTTTGACTCTGCAAAAAAACTGGCAACCCTAGGTATAGCTGAATAGTCAGGCTTGTCAACTGGATACGGTCGAGGAACATAACATTTAACAGGAATGGGAATTCCCTTTTCTTCTTAACTAGATAAGAAATATTTCTCTTTAATTTTACCAGTTAAGACTTGTAAGCCTTTACTGGGATTAGCACATTATTATAAACAAGATTTGATTCTTTAACCTTGACTTCAAAAGCATATGATAGTTGCGACTTGGTAATATTAACTATAATTGGGTACGCAACCTTTTTTCTATTTTAACAAAATATTTACAATGATTCTGATCTTTGGAAAATTTAGACACTGTCGATATAATTTAAAAACCACATTAATAGATATTATCTCTTTTAATGTGAAAAACGAGAATTGGTATTGTGCATAAATTGTGCAATATTTTTATATCAGATGCATTGAAAATGTCTCTGTAATCATCTGTAAATAATATAATTTTCATTTACAGTGGAACCCCGATCTACCGTTCTCGCATTGTTCGTTTTCCCGCATGGTTCGTTCATTTTTCATAGTCCCGGCCAAACACCCATAAGAACAATGTAAAATAATCCCGCATTAACCGTTCCCCGATTTACCGTTTTCCTCGATCTATCGTTCAAATATTTTGGTCCCGTCAAAAATATTATCCCGATTGACCGTTTTCGTTGAATATTTCTCATAAATAATCTTACCTCGCATTTCGTTTCGAGTTTTTTTCAGTGAAACCCCGATCTTCCGTTCTCACTGTCTTCGTCTTTATGCATAGATCGTTTATTTTTTACTCGACCAAGACCCCACCCCATAATAACAATGTTTAGTAATTCCACGTTAATCATTTCTCGATTTACCGATTTCTTCGATCTATCACCTAAATATTATCGTTCCGTCCCAGTTACTTACTATCTATCCCGATTGACCATTTTTGTAGAATATTTTTTTCGCTCATAAATAATCTTACATTTCATCTATCACTTTTAGGGTGTTCACTGTCAATACTTGGTGGAAAGGCATTATATTAGTAAAAACACAATATTCCTTTGTACTTCATTCCACTTTATTTAATATGTCAGGACCGGTTTCGCTCATTACGAGCATCGTCAACTGATAAGAAATATAATTTAACACACCATGTATTTATGTACACGCTTTTATGTACACTCACCAACTACTTGAAAGCGGGGAAAAATAGGAAACTATCATTTAGCCTATTCACTCTATTAATGTCATTATTTTCATTGTATCACTTTGTCAAAGAATTCCCAAATTTTAATTATGTTTGTAATTACTTTAAATCCCCATTCTGAATTTATTAATCTGAGATGACTTTTTAATTATATATTAGATGTGTTAAACATTTTAATTTTGTGCTGTTTTAGAATCACTTTTAATGTAATTGGTATTTTCTTTTCAATGCCAATTGTTGTTTATAACTGTTCATTTTTGTATGAATAGCATTGTTAAATTATATTTCTTATCAGTTGACAATGCTCGTAATGAGCGAAACCGGTCTTGACATATTAAATAAAGTGGAATGAAGTACAAAGGAATATTGTGTTTTTACTAATATTACATTTCATCTGGTTGCGTAAATTTTTCTAACTCAAAAGTCAAAACTAAAATACATGAAAACTAGATCTCTAGTTGAGAAACTGAAAATAATTAAAGACATTGGAAAAAAATCAGGAGAAAAACGAGTCAACATAGCAAAAAGGAGTTAGTTGACTTAAAAATGTACGCGATTTTGAAGTGTTTGTTAAAATTTAAGTCCTAAACTGCAAATAGGCTACTTAGTTTGTATTAAACAAGTTAAAAATACATTTATTTGTTCTTTATGTGATAAATAAATGAATGAGTTTTTTGAAAATTGAACATTTTTTTGTGTTAGTTGAAGATTTCCCGCATTATCGGTTTCCCGCATTATTCGTTCATTTATTACGGTTCCTTGAAAAACGTAGAATCGAGGTTCTACTCTACTTACCTCCTGTTTGTCCAAATCGATTTGATAAAGGGGTTCTAAAACTCAATATTAGTTATGTTTTTATTATTAACCACTTTTTTTTAAATTTTGTTCCAAGATTCTGACTAAATCGTCGCCTTGGTTTGAACAAGGTTACAATATTATGAATATTATGAAAAAACTTTATTTTTTTGCCAGGCAATGTCTATGGTCAATGATGAACCAGACAAAAGCCACAGAAAACGGCATCTGTTATGTAATTCAAAAACTAAAATTCAACCATATTTTTCAAATGTTGGTATCGCTTAGATTGGACGGTAAAACGGATTTCTTTCAGCCGGTCATTCTTCAATCCGACAGTTGGTCACATAAACTAATATACGTTGGTCACTACGAAATTGAATTACAAAACATATATGTACCTATGATATTTTTATACCAATAGCTTGGTCTTCATCATGTTGTTTATTAATATTTTTTACATCATTTTTGATATGGTCTCTGTTATTCACTAGAACTTATTCATTATTATCATGAAAACAAAATCAAATTATATAATATACAGCCCGGCTTTGTCCGATATTAGAGATTCTTTATTCTATTCTTCCTGTTACAATTTTTTCAATATTTTACTATAAACAGCATTTTTAGTCCGGTTGGTCATCGGCGATGATGAACAATGACGAATGGTCCTTCTCTATTGCCATTCAGCACTATTCAGTAAAATCCAAACATCACTTGAGCGGAAATGGAAAGCCACTGGAATCCTTGAAATTAAGATGTATGTATTATTAGGTGATATAAACGTGCACAGCTTCAGTGGATTGAAATTGCTTAGCAATACAACTGGAAAACATAATTTAGTTGTAAAATGTCAAAAGGGAGCACCTATCTATTACAAAAATTTTGAGAGTAAAAATAAGAATTATCTCTAGGAAATAAAATGTTTGAAAAATATACACATTGATTTACATGTTTTGATGTTGTTTTTTTTGAGTCTGAGAATAAAAATATTCCAACGTGTTGTATCTAAGACAGTAATTACCAAAACTTTTGACACATGTGTACCCCTTCTATAATTTTCGAAACACCATTCGTCAAAAAAAATGCATATATTGTAATAGCAATCGAAAAATATAAGCTGCTTGTTGCATCAAACTCTTCCCGTCCTCCAGGGGGTACGCGTACCACACTTTGGGAAACATTGATCTAAGGTATTCGAGGCTCTTTTGCCATCGATATGTTTATGCAATTGTTTCAAATATCTCATTTTGTCGTATTCCAATTGATAGATATTGAAAATAAGATTTTAAAATAATTTAGTAAGAAAGGTCACTACCAATAGCATTCAAAGATACTAGCTGTAACCTGTACCTCAACGGGGGGATTTTTGTTGCATTTTTAAGTAGTCAGAAAATTTACTGGTATGAAAAATAAATTACAAATTTATTGAACAATTATTTATTGAATAAGCCAGAAATTTGAAAAGTAAAATAAATATATCTCGGAGCATATATCGACAGCCCTGCCCTGCAGTATTTAAATTGTATAGAATATATTTTTTAGAATAGTTGAAATGTTTATGTTTGCTAACAAATATATTTCGTAGAAGAAGAAATATACCTCGGGACATATATCGACAGCCCTGCAGTATTTAAATTGTAAATTATTTAATTTTTGGGAAAATGTTTAAGTTTGCTTACAACTATTTTTCGTGGTAGCAGAAATAGACCTCGTAAATTACTTAATTTTTGAATAATGTTTAAGTTTGCTTACAACAATTTTTCGTTGTAGCAGAAATAAACCTCGTAAATTACTTAATTTTTGAATAATGTTTAAGTTTGCTAATAATTATTTTTCGAAGTAGCAGAAATAGACCTCGTAAATTATTTAATTTTTGAAATAATGTTTAAGTTTGCGACTTTCTTGACGTCATCGATAAGGACATACAGACGGAAAGCGGAAAGACAGAAAGACGGACATTATCGGCTATTAATATATAGATAACCACGATTAGCTATTGAAGATAGCCATATCCAATATAATTTATACTGTCAGAAACATATTGGTAAATACATATAAACAAAATTACTATATATTTACGCAGTAGTGTGCTGCTATGGGTTCGCACCGGCTTTGCCGAGCCGGTTCCTAAATCCGTTAAGGTCATTAATATATCTGTAAATATCTGTAATTTTGGAACCGAAAATTCGAGGAAGAGCTAAAAAAAACGAGTCACGCTGATATTTTGGGCAAATCGGTAAATTCTTACGACCAAGGTGCGAGCCGGTTCATAAAATTTTAGCAGCTCACCACTGTATGTAGGTACTAGGGTATTCAATCCCGGACCCTTTTTGTGATCCTGTGATTTCAAGATTGACAATTTTACCAATCCCGGGATTGAACATTCAACAAAAAATCGTGTGTAAATTGGGATTCGCGATTGAGAAAAATTTTCCTCGGCGATTTTGAGATCTTTCAATTTTTCCAACAATTTCATGTCAATTTCAAAATCCCAAGAATTTGCGGATTTCCCAAAATTAACAGCGTGTTAAGTTTTTTTTTGCTCTTCCAGTATTTGCTTATTGAAAAACCAAAGGAATCGCTAAAAAATACCTAAGTATAAGCTTTTGACGACATCGTGACAATATTTACAAGTAGACACAAATTAAAAATATGAACATTAAAAAATATTTTTAGCTTTTTTTTGGATCCCGGTAAATTGCTCGAATGCAATTGCTCGAATAACAAGATCCTCGAATAGCCAATTCCTCGAACGTCAAGTGCTCGAATTACAAATTGCTCGAAAATTTTAATAAAAGTTTAAACATTAAATACTCATTCTTTAAAAAAATATTTATGCAAGTCGGGAAATAAAAACCATTAATCAAAAAAAAGTCATAATAATATATATATATATATATAAATAAGTTTCCAGTGGTCGAGTGGAAAAGGTCGTTGGTTTTGTTTTTGGAGGTCACAGGCTTGAATCTTAATTCGTACACTTTTTAATCAATTATTTTTCAAACTATTTATGGATTTCTGTTTAAAGGCACACATATATGTAATTTTTTGAAACCATCTCACCCATTCTTACTAAAAATTGGGCGTAGCGATAGTGATAAACTAACCGTTTGTTTTGTCTCAGCCCTAGTCTTCTTTGTGTTCTGGAAAAATATAGAAACAGTTTGAGTAACTAATTAACAAGCAGTTTTCGTAGAAACACTTCTGTTGGGATAAACTCGAGTAATCAACTACCATGTAATAAACACTTAACTGTATTAAAACCATTTAAATAACCAAGCAGTGGCGGATTATCCCATAAGCGCAAGAGGCGCTTGCTTGGGGCCTCCAGATTTTAGGGGCCTCAAAAATATCTTTTTTTCCATATATTTTTAGATGTGAATGTTCATTTATTTAACATGTAACACTTTTAATAAAGAATATTTATTGCAAGGAAGGAGGCCCTAATAATTGATTCTAATTTTGGTAGTCATTTTTGAAATACCGCAATCCAACTAAAAATATTCACCAAATACCATTTTTTTGAAGTGACACATACATGAAGCTATTTTCTTTCATCCATACAAGATGATAATTGACAATGGGGTTTTTATGTGTTAGAAACTAATTTGAAATCTGATTTGCGCCCTAAAACAATACGTCTCGCATAAGATATACCGAATAACTAAATTTTATTTTTTAAATTACGAGTAGAATTGTGGTTCTCACGTAAAACTTTACTGTGGCCACATTATTAATACTTATTATTATTTTAGTAAAAAAACAATAATCCTTTGTACTTCATTCCACTTTATTTAATATGTCAGGACCGGTTTCGCTCATTACGAGCATCGTCAACTGATAAGAAATATAATTTAACAATGTTATTTATACAAAAATGAACAGCTATAAACAACAATTGGCATTGAAAAGAAAATACCAATTACATTAAAAGTGATTCTAAAAGAACACAAAATTAAAATGTTGAACACATCTAACATATAATTAAAAAGTCATCTCAGATTAATAAATTTAGAATGGGGATTGAAAGTAATTACAAACCTTATTATTATTATTAATAAACTTTACTGTGGCCACGTTAACGGTCCTATGAAAATCTCGTGAACCCCAAAAAATGTATAAAAGTATACGCTGGAACGCTCAAACCAATTTTGGCTGACAAAAATTCAATTCATTGCATTCCTAATAAAATATATTTATCTTCCAAATATTTTCAATGAAAAAAAAAAGTATTACACATAACTTATTTATTCTAAATACTTTTTTTTGTACAAAATATTGACATTTTCCTATTAAAAAATCAATGTTCCTTATTTCACGAAAACTGCTCAGAAAAAATATCCAAAAGAAAAAAAAACAAAATACAATACAATACAATATTTTTAGAGAAATTATATTTATAAATAAAAAAAATGAGCCACTTGTCGTATAATCTCATAACTAAAAATAAAGAAGTTGAGATTTTTTATAAAAGTGGAGGAATTATTGAGGGGAGGCAAATTCAAGAAACGTCGTGGGCTGTGGGACCCCTTCCTACGCCACTGAATCTAGCTTAATAGGATTTTTAAATTATCACAGTTGAGTTAAGCATTCCGTATTATTTATTATATTGTAAAAAAAAATATAGGGAGCTAGTGGCGTGCTTCAAAAGGAACCTTCTATTTTTTTCAATAAACATTCGCATATTAACCAAAACGATTTGACTTATTTTTGAAAAAAACTATTTATTTTTGAAAAAAATATTAAGCCTTGACAAAATCAAATATATCGACAATTGCATAAAGTTTTTATTTTTTTACAATTTTTTATTGACAGATACTATTTCAAAATTTAATTAGGTATGAATGTCCAATAAAAGCTGAAAAAAAATAAAACTTATTGTAATTATTGATGTCTTTAATTTTGCCAACGTTGAGTTTTTTTATAAGAAAATAAATATAACATTTTGGTTGAAATACGATTTTAAAAAATAGGAGGGCCTTGCTTTAGCACGCCACTAGCTCCTTCTTAATTTTTTCCAAACAAACTTTATTACAATATAATAATAAGGAATGCTTTACTCGTCTTGGATGATTTAAAAATCTATTAAGCTAGACTAGCTGTAAGCCCGTTGACCTCAACGGGGGGATTTTTGTTGCATTTTTAAGTAGTCAGAAAATTTACAGGCGTCAAAAATAAATTACTAACCTATTTATTGAATAATCCAGAAATTCTGATAGTAAAAGAAATATATCTGGGGGCGTATATCGACAGCCCTGCCCTGCAGTATTTAAATTGTAAATTATTTATTTTTGGAATCATGTTCTAGTTTGCCAACAACTATTTTTCGTAATAGCAGAAATTTCGTAAGTTATTGAATTTTTGGAATAATGTTTAAGTTTGTTAACTATTTTTCGTAGTAACAAAAAAAGTCCTTGTAAATTACTTAATTTTTGAAATAATATTTAAGTTTGCTAACAACTATTTTTCGTAGAAGCAGAAATAGACCTCGTAAATTATTTAATTTTTGGAATAATGTTTAAGTTTGCTAACAACCATTTTTCATAGTAGCAAAAATAGTCCTTGTAAATTACTTAATTTTTGGAATAATGTTTAAGTTTGCTAACAACTATTTTTCGTATTAGCGGAAATTTCGTAAATTATTTAATATTTGGAATAATGTTTAAGTTTGCTAACAATTATTTTTCCTATTAGCAGAAATATACCTCGTAAATTATTTAATTTTTGGAATAATGTTTAAGTTTGCTAACAACCATTTTTCATAGAAGCAAAAATAGTCCTTGTAAATTACTTAATTTTTAGAATAATGTTTAAGTTTGCTAACAATTAATTTCCTATTAGCAGAAATAGACCTCGTAAATTATTTAATTTTTGGAATAATGTTTAAGTTTGCTAACAACCATTTTTCATAGTAGCAAAAATAGTCCTTGTAAATTACTTAATTTTTGGAATAATGTTTAAGTTTGCTAACAACTATTTTTCGTATTAGCGGAAATTTCGTAAATTATTTAATATTTGGAATAATGTTTAAGTTTGCTAACAATTATTTTTCCTATTAGCAGAAATATACCTCGTAAATTATTTAATTTTTGGAATAATGTTTAAGTTTGCTAACAACCATTTTTCATAGAAGCAAAAATAGTCCTTGTAAATTACTTAATTTTTAGAATAATGTTTAAGTTTGCTAACAATTAATTTCCTATTAGCAGAAATAGACCTCGTAAATTATTTAATTTTTGGAATAATGTTTAAGTTTGCTAACAACCATTTTTCATAGTAGCAAAAATAGTCCTTGTAAATTACTTAATTTTTGGAATAATGTTTAAGTTTGCTAACAATTATTTTTCCTATTAGCAGAAATAGACCTCGTAAATTATTTAATTTTTGGAATAATGTTTAAGTTTGCTAACAACCATTTTTCATAGTAGCAAAAATAGTCCTTGTAAATTACTTAATTTTTGGAATAATGTTTAAGTTTGCTAACAATTATTTTTCCTATTAGCAGAAATAGACCTCGTAAATTATTGAATTTTTGAAATAATGTTTAAGTTTGCTAACAACCATTTTTCTTAGAAGCAGAAATTTCGTAAATTATTTTATTTTTGGTATAATTTTTAAGTTTGCTAACAATTATTTTTCATAGTAGCAAAAATAGTCCTTGTAAATTACTTAATTTTTGGAATAATGTTTAAGTTTGCTAACAATTATTTTTCGTATTAGCAGAAATAGACCTCGTAAATTATTGAATTTTTAGAATAATGTTTAAGTTTGCTAACAATTATTTTTCATAGTAGCAAAAATAGTCCTTGTAAATTACTTAATTTTTGGAATAATGTTTAAGTTTGCTAACAACCAATTTTCTTAGAAGCAGAAATTTCGTAAATTATTTTATTTTTGGTATAATTTTTAAGTTTGCTAACAATTATTTTTCATAGTAGCAAAAATAGTCCTTGTAAATTACTTAATTTTTGGAATAATGTTTAAGTTTGCTAACAATTATTTTTCGTATTAGCAGAAATAGACCTCGTAAATTATTGAATTTTTGGAATAATGTTTAAGTTTGCTAACAACCATTTTTCATAGTAGCAAAAATAGTCCTTGTAAATTACTTAATTTTTGGAACAATGTTTAAGTTTGCTAACAACCATTTTTCTTAGAAGCAGAAATTTCGTAAATTATTTTATTTTTGGTATAATTTTTAAGTTTGCTAACAATTATTTTTCATAGTAGCAAAAATAGTCCTTGTAAATTACTTAATTTTTGGAATAATATTTAAGTTTGCTAACAATTATTTTTCCTATTAGCAGAAATAGACCTCGTAAATTATTTAATTTTTGGAATAATGTTTAAGTTTGCTAACAACCATTTTTCATAGTAGCAAAAATAGTCCTTGTAAATTACTTAATTTTTGGAATAATGTTTAAGTTTGCTAACAATTATTTTTCCTATTAGCAGAAATAGACCTCGTAAATTATTTAATTTTTGGAATAATGTTTGAGTTTGCTAACAACCATTTTTCATAGTAGCAAAAATAGTCCTTGTAAATTACTTAATTTTTGGAATAATATTTAAGTTTGCTAACAATTATTTTTCCTATTAGCAGAAATAGACCTCGTAAATTATTTAATTTTTGGAATAATGTTTAAGTTTGCTAACAACCATTTTTCATAGTAGCAAAAATAGTCCTTGTAAATTACTTAATTTTTGGAATAATGTTTAAGTTTGCTAACAATTATTTTTCCTATTAGCAGAAATAGACCTCGTAAATTATTTAATTTTTGGAATAATGTTTAAGTTTGCTAACAATTATTTTTCCTATTAGCAGAAATAGACCTCGTAAATTATTTAATTTTTGGAATAATGTTTAAGTTTGCTAACAACCATTTTTCATAGTAGCAAAAATAGTCCTTGTAAATTACTTAATTTTTGGAATAATGTTTAAGTTTGCTAACAATTATTTTTCCTATTAGCAGAAATAGACCTCGTAAATTATTTAATTTTTGGAATAATGTTTAAGTTTGCTAACAACCATTTTTCATAGAAGCAAAAATAGTCCTTGTTAATTACTTAATTTTTGGAATAATGTTTAAGTTTGCTAACAATTATTTTTCCTATAAGCAGAAATAGACCTCGTAAATTATTGAATTTTTGGAATAATGTTTAAGTTTGCTAACAACCATTTTTCATAGTAGCAAAAATAGTCCTTGTTAATTACTTAATTTTTGGAATAATGTTTAAGTTTGCTAACAACTATTTTTCGTATTAGCAGAAATAGACCTCGTAAATTATTTAATATTTGGAATAATGTTTAAGCTTGCTAACAACCATTTTTCGTATATATATAAATAAATAGTTAATTAAATTATTATATATTAAATTATTATATATAATTGAGCAGCCTTATATAGCCTCTCACAACGCTGCAGAACGGTTCAAATTCGTTTAGTGCAAGATTTCACCCACAGATGTCATTATTAGTTAACTAAAACTTTAAATAGAGTTTTTTTTTCGTAACCATCAATTGGACTTGTGGAGCAGTGCGTTAGGTGTCCGAACGTCGCGCATGAAAATTGGGGCATGGTATCGAATCCCACAGCTTGAGAGAATACTTTTTGAAAATTAATTGTTTTTACACATAATAAAATAAAAATATCATGATTTCAAAAATTCACTCATGACGTCAGAGAAAAATGAAGAAATGAATTAATGACGACAGCGGGGCAGGATGGGGGGGAGGGGGACCGTCTTTCTTGACGTCATCGAAAAGGCGAAATCGCGACCATAATATACAAACGAAAAAAGTATCTCTTTAGTATGAATAAAAAAATGTTGATAGCGTGGCTGGGGCGGAGGAGGGGAAGGGGAAATCGGGGACAATTTACAGACAGACAGACGGACGGACGGACGGACATTATCGACTATTAATATATAGATTATATCAATTAAACGATTTTGTTGTATATAAGCAATTTAATAATTTGTCTTAATTAAAGCTGTCTTTTTAGACCGCGACCCTTACCCTTAAAGGGCATCAAAATATCAAATAAACTGATATTGGCGTGCTTTTTGTCGTGAGGGACACTATAGAGGCGGAGGCCTTTAGATATTTTCTTACCGCACCGACTCACTGCATTCGGTTGATTTCGTCCGACATACAGTTAGGTAGTATCCGACCGATTCAATACTAGCTTAGCGGCACCATGTGTTTTTATCCTTGACTTTGAAACATTTTATATATTACTTGCACATGTCAATCCATGGATTAACTTTCGATTAATTTATGGGTCGGTGTCATTTTTATATTTCAGTTAAGCTAGCCGTAAAATATTTGTCGGCGATTTCTTTCTTAGAATTTAAAAATCTTTTCGCTTTTAAAATATATACATAACATTATATATACGCATGACTGAATGTGAATTTTTTGTGTGTTTCACTATTAAAATAATAATCGTCGGTCTACAGGTCATAAAAATATACCCGTTTTTACCTAGCTCTATTTTCAAATGCATATGGTAGAATTATTGTATATCCATCTGGTAAATAAATATTCACGATGAAGGAATATTTTTCAACCTATATTTCAATCTACGATTCAGTTTTATATAACACGTCGATGTCAACTGCCTGTCGTTTTGCACAGTTTTGATATTTTCTAAGCTTTTTTATTATCATCAATTCAAAATGAGTTCAAGCGATGAAATTTGCTCTGATAATGTATTATATCAAACCATTCGTGTGAAAGTGTAAGTTCACAAATATGGATAAATTTCTTAAAGGTGAGTTAAAATAATAAATATATTAAATTATGAGGACAAATGTAGGCGTTGTTAATATCTTAGCGATACACTATTATATATAAACTTTCGAATCTGCAGGAAAATGCCTTCGTTACGCTTATTGCATGTGAGAAATTAGACCGCCAATAAAGTGTATAATCTTTTATTTTTCTCAACTCTAGCGAGTGAGTATATGCCTACATATTTTTCCTATCAATTTTTTTTTTTTTTTTACCATGTCCGCTCCCAATGTGGAGCATATGGACTCCTAATGGAGTTTATTTCAACATAAGTGTTTCTACGAGAACTGCTTGTTACTCAGTTGGTCAACCTCTCTAAATTTTATTTATATAATATAATTATTAAAAGTGTAATTAAAGATACTTGGACGTACGGGTACGGCGATACACATCAAAGGGTAAGATGGGTGTGAGGGGGAAATTCAAGACGTCACAAACATCCATACCTTCGAGCAAGCATTAACAAACTAATTTATATTACTGTCCGTACTAGAATTTTAACTCTTAGCCTTCATAACCGAAGCTAAAGACGTTGTCCAGTCGATCATGCAAGCGCTCTCACAATTATTACATCAATATGTATTTTTATCTAAAACAGACATTTCTTTCATTTTGATATTTTTAACGATTTTTTTTAACCATGTCTTCTATTATACCAATGTAAGTTATGTAGACTCCTTATGGCGTTTTTCTCAACGGACGTTTTTCTAAGAAAACTACTGCTAAAAGTTACTCAATCCACATTTTTTTAGGAAAGTAGGGAGAGAAAGATTAGGTTAGGACAGTATAAGTGATAAGGTTATTGTCCTCACTGGGATTTCATTTATCTGCGTTGTTTGGGATTTCATAAGTGGAAGGGATTTTTAGACATCATAAACATCCATGCCTAGGAACAGAAATCAATCTGTAGGCATTCTCATGAGTTAATCCATTTTGCCAACAAAAGCCTTAATTTTAGTGATACATTTATTTACTGAATGTCAGTTAAAGTTCATACGGGCACTTGAACGCCTGAAGATTCCGAAAGGCAAAACCCGGGTCGTTAGTAACAAACTTCTGTGAATGTACAACATAATTTGAACGTTTCAAATTAAATATTGATATTCCACCAAGCACCCCCAGTCGAAATCTTAAATTATAAAAGTATTCTTTTGCACTCATATGCGGATAATTTTCATCTTTTTTTATTTATTTTTTTGCAGGTTTGCAATTTTGCTATAAAAACGACGAACTTACTTGGTATTGAAAAACACCAACGATTTTTTTTTACAACGTGTTCTGCACTCCGAAAAAGGGGCCTCCAAAATGTATTGCGCCTGAGGCCTCGCCAGTGCTTAATCCGCCACTGCCTATCTATTACAAAAATTTTGAGAGTAAAAATAAGAATTATCTCTAGAAAATAAAATGTTTGAAAAATATTCACATTGATTTACATGTTTTGATGTTGTTTTTTTTTGAGTCTGAGCATAAAAATATTCTTACGTGTTGTATCTAAGACCAGTGGCGGATTACCCCATAAGCACAACAGGCGCGCGCTTGGGGCCTCAAAATCTTGGGGGCCTCAAAATTAGCATATACAGGGGGACCACTACTTTCGCACAATTCGCTATTTCGCACAAATGAAAGTGAGGAAGAAGAACCAGAAAAAAACATCAAGACTTTAACTTCAGTTTTCAATATTCATTATTATTCTACGAAGAGGCTTGCAGAACTTTTATGTTATTCAAAAAACAGGGCCTTCAAAATTTATTGCGCCTGGAGCCTCCAAAATGGTTAATCCGCCACTGTCTAAGACAGTAATTCCCAAAACTTTTGACACATGTGTACCCTTTCTATAACTTTCGAAACACCATGTACCCTTCGTCAAAAAAAATGCATATACTGTAATAGCAATCGAAAAATATAAGCTGCTTGTTGCACCAGGCGTCGCCAAATCACGGTGCAGCGCGTACCCCCATCAAACTCTTCCCGTCCTCCAGGGGGAACGCGTACCACACTTTGGGAAACATTAATCTAAGGTATTCGAGGCTCTTTTGCCATAGATATGTTTTTGCAAATGTTTCAAATATCTCATTTTGTCGTATTCCGGTTGATAGATATTGAAAATAAGATTTTAAAATAATTTAGTAAGAAAGGTCACTATCAATAGCATTCAAAGATACTAGCTGTAAGCCCGTTGACCTCAACGGGGGGATTTTTGTTGCATTTTTAAGTAGTCAGAAAATTTACTGGTGTGAACAATAAATTACAAATTTATTGAACAATTATTTATTGAATAAGCCAGAAATTTGAAAAGTAAAAGAAATACATCTCGGGGCATATATCGACAGCCCTGCCCTGCAGTATTTAAATTGTATAGAATATAATTTTTAGAATAATTGAAATGTTTATGTTTGCTAACAAATATATTTCGTAGAAGAAGAAATATACATCGGGACATATATCGACAGCCCTGCAGTATTAAAATTGTAAATTATTTAATTTTTGGGAAAATGTTTAAGTTTGCTTACAACTATTTTTCGTAGTAGCAGAAATAGACCTCGTAAATTACTTAATTTTTGAATAATGTTTAAGTTTGCTTACAACTATTTTTCGTAGTAGCAGAAATAGACCTCGTAAATTACTTAATTTTTGGAATAATGTTTAAGTTTGCTTACTACAATTTTTCGTATTAGCAGAAATAAACCTCGTAAATTACTTAATTTTTGAATAATGTTTAAGTTTGCTAACAATTATTTTTCGAAGTAGCAGAAATAGACCTCGTAAACTATTTAATTTTTGGAATAATGTTTAAGTTTGCGAGTTTGCGTCTTTCTTGACGTCATCGAAAAAGACATACAGACGGAAAGCGGAAAGACGGACATTATCGGCTATTAATATATAGATAACCACGATTAGCTATTAAAGATAGCTATATCCAATATAATTTATACTGTCAGAAACATATTAGTAAATATGAACAAAATAACTATATATTTAGGCAGTAGTGGGCTGCTATGGGTTCGCATCGGCTTTGCCGAGCTGGTTCCTAAATCCGTCAAAGTTATTAATATATCTGTAAATATCTGTAATTTTGGAACCGAAAATTCGAGGAAGAGCTAAAAAAACGAGTCACGCTGATATTTTGGGCAAATCGGTAAATTCTTACGACCAAGGTGCGAGCCGGTTAATAAAATTTTAGCAGCTCACCACTGTATGTAGGTACTAGGGTATTCATTCCCGGACCCTTTTTGTGTTCCCGTGATTTCGAGATTGACAATTTTACCAATCCCGGGATTGAACATTCAACAAAAAATCGTGTATAAATTGGGATTCGCGATTGAGAAAAAATTTTCTCACCGATTTTGAGATCCTTCAATTTTTCCATCAATTTCATGTCAATTTCAAAATCCCAAGAATTTACGGATTTCCCAAAATTAACAGCGTGTGAAGTTTTTTTTGCTCTTCCAGTATTTGCTAATTGAAAAACCAAAGGAATTGCTAAAAAATACCTAAGCATAAGCTTTTGACGACATCGTGACAATATTTACAAGTAGACACAAATTAAAAATATGAACATTAAAAAATATTTTTAGCTTTTTTTTGGATCCTGGTAAATTGCTCGAATGGAAATTGCTCGAATTACAAGATCCTCGAATAGCCAATTCCTCGAACGTCAAATGCTCGAATTATAAATTCCTCGAAAATTTTAATAAAAGTTTAAACATTAAATACTCATTCTTTAAAAAAATATTTATGCATGTCGGGAAATAAAAACCATTAATCAAAAAAAAGTCATAATAAAAAATATATATATATATAAGTTTCCAGTGGTCGAGTGGAAAAGGTCGTTGGTTTTGTTTTCGGATGTCACAGCCTTGAATCTTAATTCGTACACTTTTTAATCAATTATTTTTTAAACTATTTATGGATTTCTGTTTAAAGGCACACATATATGTAATTTTTTGAAACCATCTCACCCATTCTTACTAAAAATTGGGCGTAGCGATAGTGATAAACTAACCGTTTGTTCTGTCTCAGCCCTAGTCTTCTATGTGTTCTGGAAAATATAGAAACAGTTTGAGTAACTAATTAACAAGCAGTTTTCGTAGAAACACTTCTGTTGGGATAAACTCGAGTAATCAACTACCATGTAATAAACACTTAACTGTATTAAAACCATTTAAATAACCAAGCAATTCGAGCAATTTTTAATTCGAGCATTTGACGTTCGAGGAATTGGTTATTCGAGGATCTTGTTATTCGAGCAATTGCATTCGAGCAATTTACCGGCTCCCACCATTTAATCCTTTATTAAATTCAGTATTAAAAGTAATTTTATCACCGCCATTAGATTAACTATTAGTTATTGATGATTTATTACATTTCTTTTTACTGATGCTAATCACATATTAATGTACCTGAAGTGTATGATTGAGAAGATAACGATACCCTCATCACTATGCGATAAAATATTGATTTAAAAAAAACAAAATTAGTTAATAAATATTCGACACAAGTTAATATGTTAATCACTTTAATCGTATCAATGAAATTCAAATTTATTCTTATCGCTTAATGAAGATAAGCTTTATACAGAGATAAGCATATAATTTTTCCTTCATTTTGTCACAAATTAATCTCTCATTTCTTAAGAGCGTATTTTCACGTTTAAAATGTTTTCAACGTCATTGCGAAACATAAATGTTTCTTTTATTATTATTGTTAACTACAAATTCTTAGAAAAAGATAAATGCCGTGCCTAATTTGACAGCTAGGAATTTACTACTCGGAGTGGTCCTTTTCTAAACATTAATTTTATTGTTCTAACAAAAAAATATGGGCCCTTTGATAACTTTTGCATATGGGCCCAGATTTTCTTGTTACGCCACTGTACGGGACTAACAGCACAAAAAGAAAAATAATAGCTCAAATATCCTCATTTTAACTCACTTGAAGACTACTACTCTAATTTGTAAATCAAATGTACACTTTTTGATTGTCTTTTTCAGAACATATATTTTCATAAGCCATACTTCAGTTATGTCCATTTTTGAATTTATACAATTTAATGAACCAAAACTGATTTTTTCTCATCTCACTTTTCATTGTTAGTATAGGGTTAGACAAAGAAACAAAACATATTATTATTCTCCTTAAAAGCAAACTAAAACAATTGTTGTCAATAAATACCAAAATAATATTGAAAATATCTTATGTTTTAAAAGAAAAAAACTTGTATTAAAAATACGCAGATACTTAACCTATTTTATAATATTTTGGTATTTTTCGCTACTAAGAAAATATAAACATTATAATATCTTTATATATTTTTAATGAAAAAAAAAGCCAATGCACCAAATATTTTAAAGTTGAAAGATCTAACGAGAAAAACTTTATTTGTATATTTATTATTAAAATTTATTTTTAGTTCATCGAGATCAACCCGAGGTAAATTGACAACACAAATAACCAAGTCTTAAGTTTCAAATTAAAATTGAAAAATCTAAATTTGACATTAACCTTAATGACCACAGCGGGCGACAATATATTAATTGAGATTAATTCAGACCCGCTATTTATTCAAGAAAACTGTTATATTTATTGCATATTTTTTATCAGATAAAACAGTGCTCCGCAACCTTTTATTTTCCAAGGCACACCGACGTGTTCTCAAAAAATTCGCGGCACACCACAAGTAAAAATGTGAATAATATACAGAAATGACATTAGTTTGTGTTTATATATGGTACAAACCACAAAAGAACCATGTCCACTACCAATGTATAGGAAATGTACTCCTAATGGAGATTATCTTAAAAGAAACGTTTCAGATTATTCAGATTTATTTACAAAAAAAAGAATCAGTCAAAAGGCTGCACCTAAGTAGTGAAATGTCCGTAAGTTTCCTATTTCAGTTGAATTTTCAGCATCGGTTATTAAAAACTCATGTTTTTTTTTTAAAGATTTTTATTCCAATAAATATCAAATTTACCACCGTTAGCTTTCATTGGGGTTGTTATTCGCCATGGAATTATACTTTTTTTAAAAAATAATTAGGTTGTTTTGGTTATTCGAAGCACTTTAAACACCTTTTTCCAACTTATTTATTGTTTTGGGCTTAAGGTCTGCAATTTTGGTACCCATTGTCGCCAAGAAATTCTTAATGATGTTGAGATCAGTGCTGTTACCTGTCCATAAAAGGCTCTTTGTGTCAAGATTTTCTTGATAATCGTCGCCCAAATAACAGATAGAAATATAATTACCACATTTTTGTAAAATAAATTGTTTGGAGGGCCAGAAAAAAACATGAACTGATAGATTTTGCGCGATGACAAACGGCGGAATCATCCTGGAATACTGTCCGCGCTATGAATGCTAAAACTCCTCTGATTTTGGTAAACTTCTAAAAAAATGACAAAATTGAAATTTTGGCCATTTATTGTTCTCTCCGACATTAAAATTTTGCCAACCCCTTCTCTGGTGATGGCACCCAGACCATTACATATGGCGAATGTTTGATAGAGGGAAGTATGCAATCTTTGTCCTAATCCTAATTTAATTAAAAGACATTGAATGTTTCTTATTAAAATCTCTTTACCACTTTTATTTATGAACTGTCTTCTCACTTTGGAATCTAAAATAATCTATTTTTTTAAATAACTACCCCCATAAAAGCTAAGAGTGGGAAATTAGAAAGTAATTGAAATAAAAATCTTTAAGGAAAACATCCATTTTAATATTAATGCTAGATTTTAAAAGTTATTGATAATTAATAATTGGTAAAAAAATAGTCGCAAATTTAAATTTAAAATATTTAATGAATATAACGAATTGTTAATTTTACTACCCTGGTTATCATAAGCTCATTATTAGCTGTTCCAAATGTTAAAAACGGGAAAAACACCTATATATAAGATTTGAGTACATACTTAGACAAATTTGTAATGATATTTATAAATAAATAGTTCACCCGTACTCTTAAACGACATTTTAAAATACAAAACTGAATTTTCGCAAGGTGCGCGAAACATTCTTGCGAAGACTGTGCATATAAAATATTCCTCCAACCAAAAAATAATTATTTCTGCTTCTCTGTGTGTCTTCAGAAGTATTCTGTAGTATCGACCAAACTATTTGTTTTTTTCCTTTATTAGAGATTCACGCCGCGGCACACCCGGCATCGTCTCGCGGCACACCGGATGCGAAGCACTGAGATACAATATTATTGAGTAAACAAACATTTCAATTTATAACCACTTTACGTAAAGAACACCAACTGAATTATATTATTGATTGTAGAGTCAGTTTAACCCTAAATAAGTAAAATTATATAAATTATATATAGTGCGAAAATATTTTATCACAAGAAAAACTATTACATGATTTTCATTTACTTTCACAGATAAAAAAAATTACAAAGATTTATGTTTAAAGTGATTTTAAATAAGTTTCCTTCTAAAGTTTTTAAATAAACATTTGAAAATTTCATAATTTGACATAACTGAAAAGTGTCTTACTTTTTTTACACATATTTATGACAGAAGTTGATATATTTTACAAAAGATAATTTCTTTAATTTATGTTTTTGAGTAAATATTTTTATATCTCATTAAAAAATACTCTGATAAAAAAGCATATTCTTTAATAACAACGATAAAAAAAACTCACCTATCAAGAGGTTGGTCGATACAAAGGCCAAACCAAAAAAACTTAAACTTTATTACTTTATACCAAACATAAAATCAGATATCTCGATATCGTTATCATTAATAAATTTACATTTTATTCGATTGAAAGTATCGGTTTTAGTCACTCGGGGTGTTTCTTTGATATAAGTTCTCATGTGAAGTGTCGCCATTAAATCAACTCAGTGGCGTTTCTAGGCTATGTGCCGCCTCCAAACAGAGTTTAAAATAGCGCCCTTACTAGTTTTACATGTGAATCGGATAAAGCTATACAATTACAAATGACATTTTGAAACTGTTTCCCATTATTCGAGGAATATAAAAACAAATATAGAAACTCGAATACTCTATCCATCTACGTACTAAAAAAACGCTTTCATGACACCATTTCCGCTCGCCTATTAATATTTACTAGAAAATTGCTGCCATCGATAAATGTCATTACCAGATATTATTACCAGTGAAAATGTACTTTTAGGCATTTTTATCAAATACATTGAGGTATCATATTTATTCTAAGCCAAATAAGTGTCAAACAATTTAGTCATCTAAAAAAATCTGTGATAATTTGCCGCTCCTTAGGAATTGCTGCCACTAGGCAACTGCCTACTCGCCTATGCCCACGGGACGGCCCTGCATCAACTAGTATACTTGCATCGGTATGGTGCCACCACATATCTATTATTAATGATAATGCATATTAAGCAATATATATTACCGTGAATTTATTCATAATTATTGTTTATAATTACAGCAATAACGGTTCAAATGTATTAAAATACCTTACATAATCTAACTAGCAGATATTAATTTAATTGTGATTTGTAACCACAATTTGTATTCTGAAAAATACAAATATAATATTTGCCTAAATTGTATGTATGTATATGTTAAACATAATTTTTGGCTATATAAATATTTTTCGGTCACACTACTTACAGAGTTACAAATCGTTAGTTCATTATTATTGTCGATGGTTTCGGCGGTAACTTTGTGAAAATTCATTCTTAATATAAAATTAAATTTGAATCCTTTGTTTTTCCACTTGTTGTGCTACAAAATGTGAAACGTGTTTCACCGCTTTGAGAAGCATCATCAGACAGAACACGCAAAGTTAACGACTAAACAAAATATTCTTACTTTTATATAATAAATTACAAAATATAAGTCGGGGTTTTTGTTATTTTTTACTGGACGCAGGAAGGAAGGTGAAATACAAACATTGATTGTACTAATTACAAATGAATTACTTACATTATCTACGGTAAATCCCTATAGAAATAAATTAAGCAATGTGATTCTATTAATGACTATCAATTTCCAATGATCGTATCCCTTCCATCCTGTAGAAAAGGACAAATATCCAGATGAAAAATTGCAACCAATTTTTAGTTTATTCGTAAACTTTGCGATGTTATGACGGATGGTGCTTCTCAGAAATGAAATGAAACAATAAACAAATCACAAAATCTAAACTATCTCAAACAGAGTTTCCGTAAAAATAAAATACATTCAATTCCAAGTAAACTTTACGACTTATTATCGGCATTTTTCGGAGAATTCCTTGAATATTCCAGGCATTCCATTAGAAAACTCAGATATCAATCTACGCAGATGCATCGGATTAAATACGTGTTATTGGCATTTGGTTTGGCGCTTTTGTCGCTGCCCTTTCGATTCCGGCCCTTCTGTCGGGGTGCCGTTATTAGAATTAAGGGGAAGTATTTCCCCCCTTAGTAACGATACTAACTTAAGCTAACTAACTTAAAATCATGTACGAACACTTTCTTAAATTACTTTTTCAATTGATTTTTGTTTGTACAGAAATAAATATATGTGTGTATGATGCATGTGATTTCTAAAACTCCCTCTCACACCTTCGATCTGGAAAAAAAACGAGGCGTAGCGGGAGGGATTAGACTGCTACTTATCCTGTCAGAGCCCTATCACTCTTTCCTTATTCTTTCCAAAAAAGAGAATTTGAGCAATTTAATAACAGGCACTTCTCGTACTTCAGAAAAACTCCACTTGAGTCCACTAACTCATTGTTAAGATTTTAAATAGTAAAAAAAATTATGAATTCGTTCTATATTAGTGTATCTACTCATATTATGTTTATTTTTCACCTAATAACTGTTAATAATTTGTTTTCTTTTGATACAGAATAATCACATATACACATCATTTGGACACTTCAGAAACGATGAGAGCGCAAGTCGGAGTCAGCGCCTGCGCGATAGCACTTATGATCTTCAGATGTACAGACGCAGATTTCATCTCCGACTGTCCGACGATGTGTGACTGCAAATGGCAGTCACGAATCAAAGTTGCTAACTGCTCACAGCGAGAGCTCAAAGAAGTTCCTGAAAAACTGAGCAGTGAAATCCAAAATGTTGATCTTTCCAACAATCCACTTATCTATATACTTCCTATGGCTTTTGAGAGGTTCGGTCTTAACAGTTTAAAGAAACTAAGGCTACACGACTGCAAGCTTTCAAATATCGATAAAAACGGCTTCAGCGGATTAAGCATCATGACAGAACTTGACTTATCTAAAAACAACATTAAAACATTGCATCCTAGTACATTCAATAAAACAATAAGACTTAGGTACTTGATAATCAGTGAAAATAAGATAGAGAGAATAGAAGACGGGTTGTTTAATGATCTTCCGAATTTGAAGAATATCGACTTAAGACATAATTCTATTTATAATCTCGGTACAAATAGTTTTAGAAATCTTCCCGTGTTGAGGACAATATTTTTAAATAACAATAACTTGTCGCATGTAAAACTTGACACAATTAACAAATTAAAAAGTATGACAAGTCGAGTTATAGAAAAAAATCCTTGGAAATGTGATTGTTATCTGGAATCTTTTAGAAATTGGTTAGTCGACCATAATCTCGACACACAACAAACGGTGTGTGCCGAGCCAAAAAGGTTGCACAACAGACTTTGGACTGAACTCACATCGGAAGATTTCGCATGCGAACCAAAAATTTTAGAACCATCCCGAGGATCCACTTTCGAAGTCAACGGTAAAGATATCATTTTGAGTTGCTCTGTAGTCGGCAGCCCGAAAACTGTGGTAAATTGGATACGAAATTCTAAAATTTTAGATAGCATATCAGATCGCCTTTCTCAACGGTATGAAATAAAACAGACAAAATCTTACGGCGCAACCGCTAGATGGACAAATTTAACAATAATCAACGTAGAATACAAAGACAGGGGAGAGTATACATGCATCGCGAAGAATCAGGCTGGTGTCGAAGAAAGGACTGTGTCACTCACTTTAAATAGGACAACTGGTGCAACGACCGGAAATAATGGAGTAGACACAACTGTCACTGTGGCATTCCCGCTAACAGCTACAGTTACTGTGGTATTTTTGATTGTTGTGTTATCATTTTGCATATACTTCAAACGGCGTTTCAATAAGGTGCTTATTATCAAAGACTCTGTCGTACCTGAAATAGAAAAATTCTGTGCCCCCACAGTGAATCCCCTGACAAAACCTCCTAGGCGATATGGTATGCCTTCTTCAGTTACAAGTGGTAGAACCGAAATATTGGAGATGAGTGAAGCTTTACTAGACAACGATTCCGTTTTTGGTGAGTTATGTTTTGTCATTTAAATGATGTCCGTTAAATCAAAGCATTAATCATTGTAATATTACTTTTTTTTACACATTTGCTTCCTTTAAAATGTTTTCTTTTTCGTTTATTTATCTCTTTATCACCCCCGTTAAAATTTGGAAACTTTTCAGATATCACTTAACATTTATTGAGTATAGTGAAAAATTATAACTGCATGATATTGGATAGCTTTTATTTATCGAACAGGAAAAAGGACGCAACCCACAGTTTTTTCAAAAAACCTCTTTTCGACAGTCGGAATGTTGACTTGGTACACGTTCTATCAAAAGGATGTAAGCTTAAAATATCGAATTAGTATCTTAAATCATATTTCAAGTTTGAAAAAAGAAGGGCCTGTAGAAGTTGCGATCAGGAAAATTTACATAAAAAGGTTTTTTTTTTAATATATTAAATAAATATCAAAGAAAGTCAATTAAAATATGTTTATATTTCGTAATTTTCCTTTGACCCAAAATCATCAAAACACGTTTTTGTGTCTCCTGTATTTTTTTATGTATGGGTTACGTCCTTTTTCCTTTCCACATTCGATATGTGCTTATTAGTGCTTGTACGACTTATCGAACAAGTATCGAACCGTCGATTTGCAGTGCGTTTTTTATATAAAACATGAGGCGAGCTTCGGGGGCCGGAAAGACTTTTTTTAATTTTCGTAGACGCTCTCTTGGCTACTTATCATCGAATTTGCAAATGCTCGATGTTTGTAATTTGTATTTAAAATCACGCCACACTTACCTACGCCACTTCATTGAAAATTGTTTGATTTTAGCCCTCCAATGTTATATATTCTGTTTCAATGTTAAGAAATTTAAATAAATACTTTTTAAGGAAACGTATTTTGAGAGAGTATTGTGTAAAAACACTTGTTTTACTAGGGACTCTTTCAAACAATCCCAGCCTTACTTGTTATTATTAATATGCATGCACAAGAGAATTCGAGTTTTGGCCTTTTAATGAAAGAAGAGAATCAGAGCAACTTTGTTATATGAATTTGTGATAGGTTAGTTACGTTTTACATAAACAATAGACTTTTTTGTTCATACATCATAAGGGTCTGAACTTTTGTGTGTTTTACTGAGTCAGCTTAAAATTATATTTATTCTTTTCAGCTCCTAATGAAGACGAAAGCCGTTCTGTGGATTTTGCATATCGCCTTCCTAAACGCACAAGGGAGATAATCTCAGCACACAGTCCCAGAGCAGATGGCCGAACTCAATTCCCGAGAGGAGGCCAAACTTCTTTTTCAGTCCTTTCCCCGTCGACGGTACCGAACAGTTCCCGACTACCGCAGCAAGTCCAAGCTCAAAGTCCCTTGTGCTCGCCAATCTACTCGCAGAACCCTCACTTGTACAGAAGTCTGCAGTACTCTCGCTCTCGATCTAAGTTTTCTTCACCAGTGTGCCCACCCTATGTGCCGAATCAAGTCTATGTCACTATGCCCAGAAGGTCGCGTGTTTCCGGCCATTCGAGTGCCAGTACCATTCCTACTCTTCCTATTCCGGGAATTGAATACCCAGAACTTATCTACAATAATTTTGAGCTCCGAGTGACAGCCAAGGGAAGCTCGATTCTATCTTTAAATAAAACAACAGGGCTAGTGAAACAGCTTTCCCCCTTCAATGAGAGGAAAACCATTACCAACGACATCCGGTATTAAAAAAGAACGTTTCCCTATCTTTCACAGAAATGTAGAAGAAATGAAAAGAGCATATTCTCCTCCGCCAAATACTCTTTGCGAAGGAGAGACTCTTGTATTTGCAGTTATTCCCGAGCGCTGCCGAGCTTCAAGAACCTAGAAGTTAAAACCAAACTAAAACCGATAGCCTCAAAAAATTAAATCATAAAGGCTTTAACTATTGATAATCTTTGAATTTTATAAGTATCCACAGGTTAAATGATTTGATTGATACTCTGAGGAGTAGAAAGATCTCTCTGCTACCTAAGCGTAAAAAGAAGAGCCCTCCATTTCCAAATGGACCCTTGTTCCCTCGAACAGGGGGACAATACGCAATGGAAGTCTGAGAGTTGCTGAAAGACTCGTAGGTTTGCTTGTAGCGACCGTAACGGTCGATATTCCTGCTTAATAAGAGTGGTGCATTTGCCATTATACAATATAAGAGACTACTAAAAACCTGCTGTGTTTTATTTAAAACCTTTCCTGTGCGTAATTGATTTTAATTCAATTAGTACTAACAAGTATTTTATATTTGCAATATAATATAGTGCCTTTCCATCAAGTTTTGGCTGTGAACACCTTAAAAGTTATAAATTTTCACTTTGGACACACGAATTTGAATTTATTATTTTTGACTTTAAAAATGTTTTTTTTGGCATAGTATTTATAAAAATGGCTGTTATTCAATGACTTAGTTTATATAAATGATCAAAGATTCTTGAAATTTTATTTAATTATAAAATTATTACAATTTGACTTTATTTACTTTTATTCATTAAGCATTCAGTGAGCTTAAGGATAATATCGTCGATGCACATCAAATATGGTCTATTTGACTATGTGTACCCATAGTCACATATACCATATTTGATGTGCATCAACGATATGTTAGTGATCATTTATATCAAATCTACGAATTGACAATTAAACACACGCTGATTGAAAAATGTCTTACTTTTTTATGTTATTATTATTACTACTAACGTTATTAATTTGTGCTTTTAAAGAAGTATTTTATGAATATGTATATTTACATAATTAATTAACAAACACTTAAATACTCTGATAAAAAAAGGATATTTCCTAGTATCTACGATAAAAAAACTTCACTTATCAAGAGTTGGTCGGCCGCTACGAATGCAAATGCTACCAAAAAACTGATACTACATTAATTTGTGCAATACATAAAATCAGATATCTCGATATCGTTATCATTCATAATAATAATGTTTTATTCGATTGATAAACGGTCTCAGTCACTCGGAGTGTTTCTTAGTTATAAGTTCTCGTGTGAAGTGTCTTCATTGATAATTAACTGGCAGACTAGAATCGAGATGTTTCTCAATGGTGTGTTTCCCATATCTATTACCTTTCATATTAGCAATACATATATCATTAATTTATCGTTTATAATAACAGCAATAACTGGCCAAGTGTAACAATATAACTTATCTAATCTGACGAGAGGTTTTTTTTTTCATTAAATTTAATTGCAACGTTAATTGACCTTACAAATATTTTTCATGTATGCTTTTTACAGTCACAAATTCGCATGAAATGGGATGACCATTACTTGTTATTTGAATAAGGATTCGGCAGTAACTTTGGGGGATTTATATTTAGTAACTTCTGTTACAAAATGTGACACGCGCTTCGTATCTTTGAGAAGCATTATCATACAGAACATCGTAAGGCTTACTAATAAACATTAAAATGATTCGAATTCCTAAGTAGTAATGTAGAAAATAAATGTCGGGGTTTTTGTCCTTTTCTACTGACCGCAGGAAGTGGGTAAGTAAGATACAAACATTGATTGTATTATTTACTTTGATCAGGTATGTACGTTAAATCCCAATGAAAATAAATGCAACAATCGTAATCCGTCTAGATATCTTAAAATGAATCGTTCAAATTATGTCCATTCACACAATTCTGTCATTAACTATCCAAGTTTCGCCTTTCGGCATCTTCAGGCTTTCAAGTGCACGGATGAACTTGAACTGACTTGAACCGAGGTTGTGTGAATGGACATAATTTGAACGATTCAAATTCCACCAAGCACCTTCAGTCGAAATCTTAAATTATATCTTAAAATGAGTTTCTGGGCCAAATTCAATACGAATAACACTCTTCCCAAAAGTCCCAACATTCAATTAACTTTGTTTAATTAAAAACCACAC
The DNA here is from genome assembly GCA_031772345.1 of Himalopsyche anomala. Lineage (NCBI taxonomy): Eukaryota > Metazoa > Arthropoda > Insecta > Trichoptera > Rhyacophilidae > Himalopsyche > Himalopsyche anomala. Next base: position 26,878,187 of record CM062829.1, read on the forward strand.
TCAACGTATTAAAACAAATATATAAACTATTTCTTTTTATGTTTATAGCACATTACACAACCTTGTTATTTTTCTTTCAATTATTTTTTTTTATTATTTAAAACGTGTATCTATAATATGAAATATAGAGTAGGGAAGCTCAAAGATTTTGTATCCATACCCCCTTCCAATGTGGTGCATATAACTTCTAATGGAAGATCTTAACAAAAGCTTTTTACGAAAACTGCTTGTTACTCAGTTGCTTAACCTGTCTTTTTTTCGAAAAAAATAGCGACAAAAAAGATACGGTACATGACTAGTAGTTGGTTTATCACTATCGCTACGCTCATGTTATTTTAGGATTGGAATAATGGAAGGTAATTTTTAGACATCACATCGCTTTCTAACAGAAATCAAAAAATCTATTTTTAAAATACCGTTCATTCTGGGATTCGAACCAGTGAGATACGATATGGAAGCCAACAACACTTTGCCATGGACCTGGCCTAGAGGTCTGCACGGGCCGAAATTTTACAAAATTACGCGGTCCGAGCCCGAAAAACTCAGGCCTGACGCGGCCTAGGCCCGAGTCTATTACCGCACTTGTTACCCAAACCCGACCCGAAAGCCAAATTTATACTCCTCAGCAAGAAAAAAACCCGTTTTTCACAAATTTACATCAATTTACAATTCCCTGTAGAACTGATAATAATTTAAATCATCATGGCTGACTTATGACACGAACATAGTCTGAAATCTTTTTCTGAAGAAATAAATTCCTTATTCGGGCCGGGTATGGGCCCCTAGAGCCAGGCACGGAGCCATGCAGACCTCTAACCTGGCCGAAGAGAGATAGAACGACTAAATAACAATCACGTCTCGTAAACACGCGTCTGTTAAAAAAATAATATTTGAGTCAATTTATTCTACATTGTAATGAAGATAGATGATATATAGTGAATCTTTGTTTGAGTATATATATATATATCGAGAAGCCCGAGTTCGATACATTTGTATTTCGAAAAAAAAATGTCGCCACTGGGCTAATAAGCTAACTAACATTATCGGCTACTGATATATTATTTCTGGTATTTGGATTTCTTGTCATTCTTGTCGAAAGCTGCAACCAAAATTTCTTATTTTTTATTTGAATTACAAATGCCATATAGTATGTACCTACGGCATCATTAAAAATTTTAAGCGTCATACGATGAAACCTGCAATTCTTTCTTTCTCTTAAATCGTAAATATAACTGAATATATAAGATTTACCAGTTCCTTTTCAGTAAACTCAGTAGTAGAGATAATTCATACGTTGCTTGTTAAATGTGAAATAAAATTATTTCTGAACAGTTCAACAATTTTTTGAATGAATAATATATAGTTTTAAAATATAAAAGTTTACAATGAAATCATATATATTTTTGTAAGAAGATGAGATTGTGGAGAGTATTATCACTTATGGTTGCGATGCCACAGAGTTTAATTTAAGGTTTTGTGTTTGAAGACATACATAGATGAATGCAATGTCTACAAATGTCTCAGACACATCTGATACTGACCTAGCCGCGTCTTTATATCCTTATTTTTCGAAAACAGAGACTATCATCAACAGAATGAACGAGAAGTTCTCAAAAAAAAAAAAATCTTGAGATAAGCTCCATTTGGTTACAATCATTGCAGACATAAAAAAACAAAATGAAAGATTTATTATATTTACTTTATTTTTGTCATATTTTTAAAAGCATACTCACATGTTTATTTGTTGTTTTATAGCTATTATAAATATGCACGTTTTTTTGTTACAGAATAATCGAGAAGACAATCATTTGAATGGTGTCTGACGCACTGTCTCGACATCAGCAGCGATGAGGGCGCTCCGATTCGGAGTCAGCGCTTGCGCGCTAGCACTCATGCTGATCTTCGGGTATGCAGACGCAGACTTCATCGCCGATTGTCCGACGATGTGCGACTGCAAATGGCAGTCAGGAAACAAAGCTGCTAACTGCTCACAGCAAAACCTCACTGAAGTTCCTGACAAACTGAGCAGTGAAATCCAAAACTTTGATCTTTCCAACAATCCACTTATCAATATATCTCCTAGGGCTTTTGATAATGTCGGTCTTTGCAATTTAAAGAAACTATGGCTACACGACTGCAAGCTGTCAACTATTGACAAAGACGGCTTCAGCGGATTGAGCATCATGATAGAACTTGACTTATCTAAAAACAATATTAAAACATTGCATCCTAGTACATTTAATGAAACAATAAAACTCAGGCACTTGATAATCAGTGAAAATAAGCTGGAGAGAATAGAAGACGGTTTGTTTAACGATCTTCCGTATTTGCAGAAGATTGACTTGAGACATAATTCTATTTACAAACTCGGCACAAACAGTTTTAGAAATCTACCCATGTTGAAGACAATATTTTTAGAAAACAATAACTTGTCGCATGTAAAACTTGACACAATAAACAAATTAAAAAGTATGGCAAGTCTCGTTTTACATGAAAATCCCTGGAAATGTGATTGCAATTTACAATCTTTTAGAAATTGGGTAATCGACCACAATCTCTACACACAACCAACGGCGTGTGCCGAGCCAGAAAGTCTGCGCAACAGGCTTTGGATTAATCTATTATCGGAAGAATTCGCATGTAGACCAAAAATTTTAGAACCATTCCAAAGAACTACTATCGAAGCCAATGGTAAAAATATCACCTTGAGTTGTAAGGTTGTCGGCAACCCAACACCTCAAGTAAATTGGATGCTAAATTCTAAAATTTTAAATAACTTATCAAATCACTTTGCTCACCGGCATGAAATAAAAAAGACAAAAACTCACGGCGTGTCCGCTAGATGGACAAATTTGACAATAATTCACGTAGAAAACGAAGACAGCGGAGAGTATGCGTGCATTGCGACGAATCCGGCTGGAGTCGAAGAACGGACCGTGTCACTGACTGTGAATAGAACACCTGACACAACGACAGAAAATCCAGAAATAGATACCATTTTTAATACACACACATGGCGTATGGTTGGTGTAGTTTTGATAATTGTGATAATTTTGATAATTTTGATTATTGTCTTATTATTTTGCATATGCTGCAAACAGCGAGACAATAAGAGGCCCGCCAAGTTGAATGTGCATTCTTCTGACAAAGGAGAGCTTAAGAAAGTCTCAGTCGTACCTGAAATACGGAAAACCCTTATTACCAGTGTGAATCTCTTGAATAAGCCTATAAAAAAATATAATATGCCTTCTACAACTACAAGTGGCGCCACCGAGATGTCAAGGAAAGTCTTACTGGATAAGGACATTGTTTGTAAGTAATATTAAAAAAATATTTTCTTTTTAATGTTTTTTGTTATAATTAAATGATGTTAGATAGTTTTTACTTATTGGTAAATCAACTCTTACTCAGTACTTTTTAATGAAAATTGCAGTAAACTGGCCGTCTCTGTTACATTGATTAGAAAAAAGATGTCGTTTAGCTTTGTAGCAAGAGTACTTAAAGAAAGTTAAAGGCAAAGGAGATTCTCTCGATCGAATTTCACAAAAAGCAGCTCGTTTGCTTTTTTATTCTACAAAGTTTGTTTAAATTTTAAGGTATATTTGTAGAAATATCCCTTCCGGCTTCCAATCGGCTTAATACATTTTATAAATTGTTATTCAAATGCTTTACCTTATGCTCCTCGTTTAAATTTTGATTTATAATCTTTGTTTTTATTCTTTTACAGCTCCAAATGAAGACGAAAGCCGTTCTATGGTCCTGTCAGATCAGCTTTTCAAGCAAGCAAAGGAGACATTCTCAGTGGACAGTCCGAGAGCAGATGACCGTGTTCAATATTCTCCGAATCTTAGCTCGATCCTTCCAACGGAAGATCAAACTATCCCTGCAGTCAGTTCATTGTCGACAGAACCGGACAGCTCCCGACTACCGCTACAAGTCCAAACTCAAAGTTCGTTGAACTCACCGACTCATTTATACGAAAATCTTCCGTTCTCTCGCTCTCAATTTCCTGTACGCAAAGAATCCGTATACGATAATGTAAGACTCCGAAAGACAGCTGACGGAAACTCGGTGGTCTTTGTAGATATAACAAAGTTGTAGCAACAGCTTTTCTCTATAATGAGAGGTAGACCATAACTGGTGACGCCCGATAGTTGCCAAGGATCTTTCCTAACCATTTACAAAATTGTGGTTAAAATGAAAGAGGGACTCTTTTGAGAGTAAACGGAAACTCTATTCATTTGCAGTTATCCGAGCCTGACCAACCTGAAACCAACCTGACAACAAAAGCCTCAAAAGATTCAATCCAAAGGACAATAGACAAACTTTGACCCTGATGGGAAACAGCAGGCTGTATGATTCGATCGACACCATGGGAAAAGCGGAAAGATCTCTCCGTGACCTCCACCCATGCCTAAAAAGAAAATCTTCGCCAATCCCAACCGACCACTGTTCGAGGAACGGTAGAGAAGACGAAGTGGATGTTAGGTTACGATAGTCGTGTGGACGTGCTTGTTTCGGCCGCAGCGGTCAATATTCCTATTTTAACACATGCAGTACTTTTTCTATGAAAATATTTGTAAAAAACACTTAATTGTGAATCTTTTATCTAAATATATTTTTATATCGTGACTTGTGTGTAAACTGTAAGGACAACTTAATAATATTAGGAAATGTATTCGTTAAAGACGTTAGTCAGAGTAGTGTTAGCCAGTGGTTTCCAACCTTTATGTTACTACGCCTCCCTTTGAGGAAAAAATATTTTCGTGTCTCCTAATCCTTTATTTCATATTAGTAATAAAGACATATTTTAAAGGGTAAATACATATTTTGGACTGTTCAAGCCTCCCTTTGCAATAGTCTATGCCTCCTTAGGGAGGCGTACCTCCCAAGTTGGAAATCGCTGGTTTAGAAAGAAACAACTTTCAGATAATACGTGTCAAAATTTCATAACAATCTGACGTTTAGTTCACAAGCTACATTGGTTTTAGTGACGCTTCTTCTGCATTTTTAAAAACAACGGAAAATCTCAATTTCGTGTGTTGATAAAGGATTCCCGGTAAATTGCTCGAATGCAATTGCTCGAATGCAAATTGCTCGAATAACAAGATGCTCGAATGACCAATTCCTCGAACGTCAATTGCTCGAATTACAAATTGCTCGAAAATTTTTATAAAAGCTTTATAAAAGTTTAAACATTAATTACTCATTCTTAAAAAAAATATTTATGCAAGTCGGGAAAAAAAAACCATAAATCAAAATAACTCATAATAAAAAAATATTTTTTATTCAAGTTGCCAGTGGTCGAGTGGAAAAGGTCGTTGGTTTTATTTTCGGAAGTCAGGGGCTTGAATCTTAATACGTACACTTTTTAATCAATTATTTTACAAACTTCTTATGGATTTCTGTTTAAAGGCACACATATATGTAATTTCTTGAAACCCTCTCACCCATTCTTACTAAAAAAATGGGCGTAGCGACAGTGATAAGCAAACCGTTTGTTTTGTTTTAGCTTTAGTCTTCTATGTGTTCTGGAAAAATATAGAAACAGTTTGACTAACTAATTAACAAGCAGTTCTCTTAGAAATACTTCTGTTGAGATAAACTCTATTAAGAGGTCATTTGATCCGCATTTGGAGCGAACACGGCTAAAATAAATACTTACGAAAAATATTTTTATATTATACTCTCTAAACAAGTGTTGCACGAATTCGAGTTAATAATTAGTTTTAATTTAAAAATCCCCAATTTCTACATCGACATCTAACATAATCCATTGCTAATCTTCCAATATATTTTTTTTTAATTTAAAGTAGGACTTGAACCTATCATATACATATAAGAAGAGTAACCATTCATTTAAGAAAAAAAGTTTTTTAAAATTTTAATATTCACATATAATATTTTTTCTTTATGAATATTATTTACTTATTGACACAGATATAAATTAAAAAATAATAATAAACGCCATCTTGAATATTTACTAGATAATTTTTCCAGAAAGTTTCATTTTAATCCAATAATAATTATGCCAGTTACCACCGCTATCACAAATACGTTACATCCCATATCTATAAACATTTTTGCTATTCAGTGATTTTGGGCTCTCCTTGTAAAAGTCAACAATACTGACTTTTTAAATTACAGAATTAAGATCAATTAACATAGATAGTATTTCTTAAATGTCTGCCTTAAAAATAATAAGTCAATTCAATTATGATAAATAGTACAGCAATAATATGCAATTTGATAAAAAGTTCGGCTTATAAACTATACGTACGTATGGTGTAATAAAATGCCGAGTGATCAACTACCAGGTAATAAACACTAAATTGTATTAAAACCGTTTAAATAACCAAGCAATTCGAGCAATTTGTAATTCGAGCAATTGACGTTCGAGGAATTGGTCATTCGAGCATCTTGCTATTCGAGCAATTTCCATTCGAGCAATTTGCATTCGAGCAATTCACCAGCTCCCTTGATAAAGCATTGCTTATTATTGAGAAAATTGCGTTCAAGCAAAGCAAAGGCTTGACAAGTGTTATTCGGACTTTGCCCCATCGATACAAATGGTAGAGAAGTATGTAGTTTGCTGATTTTACCGTGCCCGTGGCTCTGGTCGCCCAAATTCGGCAGTTGTTCCAGAAACCATAAAAAGTCCGAAAAATAGTTTGGGCCGATCGTAAATTGAAGGTGCGTGAGATAGCCGACACCTTAAAGATATTAGAAGACAGTGTATTAAACATTTTTCCACGAGAAAACTCTGTTAGAAATGAGTGCCGCGTTTGTACACTCACAGTCGATCAAAAACAACAACAATCGGCAATTCAGAGCGCTGTTTGGAGCTGTGTTCAGAGCAATAAAAAGTATTTCTCATGCAGTATTTGCCAATGGATAAAACATGAATCCATCACTACACTTCAAAGTTCAATCAAATCAACAATCAGCTGAGTGGACAGCAACCGGCGAAAGCCGCCCCAAGCGTGTCAGTCATAAAAATGTCAGCTGGTAGCTTATATTTATTTATTTTATTTTTATTTTTATTTATTTCAATTTATTTTCACTTGGGCGAATTTATGAGCGAAAACTTTTATTTCTAAAAACTTATACCTCGCTTAGGAGGTATGAGTCACCAGTTCCTAGGGCCGTTCGATTGATCAACTCATTGCCTAGTGAAGTGGATATTTTTAGTAATAGTATTTGTGAACTGTTTGTGAAATTTTACTATTTTATTTCTTGATTTTTTGTGTTGATTTTCATGTAATATGTAATATTATTTAATATTCTGTGTCTTTTATTTGTCAAGTACATGGCGAATTGGCGTAAGCTGTTATGTCATGTAGCATAATTTTAATTTTAATTTTAAACAATAAATATAAATATATTGACACCAAAGATAAATCGTTCTACAAAAAGGGCATCGAAATGTTACAAAAGCGTTGGAGTTGGAATGAATGTATCACTCTTAAAAGAGGTTATGTTGATAAATAAAGTCGAATTTTGCCTTAAAGTTGTAATTTTATCCCACAAACTTATTAAGTGACTTGTTAAGTGTACAGAAATCTAGTGGTGCACTAAATTTATACAACAGTGTTACGCCAACAGAGTTTTGGTTAATTAATTATAAATGATATTTTTGTAGATGATGATGAATTTATAAATAATAAAGATAAAATTGTTTTTTTTTTTAATTACAAGAATTTGATTTCTTAATAATTTATATTGTTAAATTTGTGTAGCTTTTGAAAACATAATAAATTATACATCATTAATATTTTTTATTTATCTGCACTATTTTTTGGAAAGACATTTTTCACATTTCACACATTCTGGCTTCAGTCACGGAGATCACGGGTTCAAATACCGGAAAAATTATTCAATCGATTTAGGATTTACTGCTCGAAGGCATGATAACAAATTACATATCAACAAGGGTGATCTGGAAGGAGCTCGGAGGGGTTCGCGCGAGCCCCTTATGAAAATTTACTTAGGCTGGCGAGCCCCTTGTTAATTTAAGAAAAAACAACATTCTCAAATCAAATTAGTATATATCTGCAATTTCTGACCTATATATTACCTACGACAGCTTCAGTATATACAGTCGTACATTTTTAGCCATTTACATTGATAATTTTCGATAAATTGCATATTGTTATACATTATAAGTGTATTAAGAAACAATCGATTGCATATGTAAGTATATGGCATATTATTTCATAGGAGTGATAAAAAAATCACTCTTTCCCTAGAACACCGAGAATTGCTTTGAGATTGAGTGAGCCTCTTGTTAACGTATCGGAAGCCCACCGCTGCATATCAGCACCTATCTGATTCTTAGATATGGCGTAGAGAAAGCGATTAACCAACCACTTGCCCTGTCTAAACTCTAAGTCTTATCTTTATATCCTTAATTTATCAGAAGAGAGGTTGGGCAACTGATTGACAAGCAGCTCACGTACAAAATCTGTAGGTATATATATATATATACCCAGTAGCGGAATACCTTATAAGCAAATGAAGCGCGCATTTGGGGCCTCCGAGCCGTAGGGGCTTCAAAGATGGCTTATATTATATAACCCATATACTTTTTGTTCAGATTTTTATTATTTTACTTGGAATTTTATGACGTTTTGATGCTATCCGAAAAACAGGGCCTCTAAATTTAATTGCTCCTGGGGCCTCCCATGTGCTTAATCCGCCACTGGATATACCACATTGGGAGGAACCCGTTTTCATAATGTAGAGATAGTTTATTTTCAATTGCATCGAAAATAAATCAGTATATTAAGATTTATTTGCTTAATAAATTGTGACTTACTTTTACAGGGTGTCACATAAATCTTTACCCGCTACCAACTCAACCAAAATAATATAATATTTGCATATATGCCAATGATGGCTAGTCAATATTTTTTTAGGTAACTACTTTCACGGCGATCTACTTGTTACGAGAATTTCACGATCTCCTTTTGTATTTTGATAAAATTTAATTTCAAATAATCTTAAAAATTAAGAAAAACATTTTTAAAAAATGGTGCGTTTCTTAACGCCACGCGGTGAAACCTTTCCATATACAGCGGAACCTCTCATAACGAGCTTAATTCGTTCCAGAATCTTACTCGTTATGTGAAACATTCGTTATGCGAAACAATTTTCCCATATAAAACAATGTAAAATACAATAATGCGTTTTTACCGGAAAAAAAATATTTTTTTAAATATTTTTAATATGTATTTGAGTAAAATTACATACTTATAAATAAAAAACGATAAAAAATCGACTAGTTGATGCTTCTTAATGTACGATGCAACAGTTAAACATGCTTTCAGCTTTTCTCTTATTGCGCCAGAAGATTTTTTCTTTGCTACTTTCTCCTCCTCCACTAATAAACTCTCATCCTTAACTTTTTGCTGTGAAAAACAATGCAACTCCATAAGCTTTTCGGTTGTCAGCTCTTGACTGTACTCTTTCACAAACTCATCAATATCGTTGTTATCCACCTCCAGTCTCATGGTATTGGCCAAAGATGCAATCTCGCTGACTGTAGACTCCACAGGTACTGTTTCAAACCCCTCAAAATAACATTCGACAACGCTCCTTGGCAAAGCTTCTTTCAAGCTGAAGTGAGGGTTCTATTTGTAAACCCTTCTCACGCCTTGTCAATCATCTTGAAGCAAGCAACGATGTGAAAGTGATCTTTCTAAAACTCTGCGTCACTCGTTATCCAAAATATCGCTCGTTAAAGGAGCATTTTTTTCCACAATCTGTTTTGCTCGTTATGCGAATTACTCGTTAAACGAGGTTCCACTGTATATTAATATGAAATGTGATCATACGTTCCGTTTTGAGTTAGTCTTCCTGTTTTCTGAAGGACGGCTTCCTATTTAACAATTCAAAATCGCGATAAATCAAAAAAATTAACCATACTCTTATTTGATTAGTTTTCATTTAACTCTAACATAACTATTACATCGCATAAATTAACAGAATGTAACACTATGAATGTTTCGTGACCAGTTCTGTTATTTTCATTAATAAATTAAAAATATGAAGAAATATTCGTTTTCTTAAATTCACACACTATTAACGATGCCCCGTTTTGAGGAAACAATGAATTATCACGTTGCAATAATTATCGCACAACTGAGGCCTTGAAGTCGATGTTCGAGAAGACGTAAAAAGGGCAGTTTTTTAAAAGTTATTTTTATATTTTGAAATCGGTCGAGTAACACTTATGAGCAATTCTTCATTTTAATAATCTTCCAATTTAACAGACAACTTTCGATTCACAAAATAGTGATTATAATTTTGAAATTAATTAAAAAATATAACATTTGTAAACAAAATAAAATATTGAAATACAAGATTTGTCGAAAAAAATCTGTACATTTAAAAAATCTTACTTGTGATATTATAGTCAACAAATTCATTTCACGGCCCCCTAAATCCGAAAAAAAATAATCCGCGGCCCCCCCTCATACAAAACGTGTTCTGCGGCGGCCCCCGGAAAAATTCCGCGGCCCGCAATCTGGGAAACACTGATTTAATGGACCACCGTTCCGGCAAACCCGGGACAGAACGCGGGATATAATAGCATCACCCTACTTTAAATGAAATGGAAATTGAAGCATGGCTTCACCTCCCCAGAATATGATGAAAAGACACCGAGCAACTTAATAGCACTTTATGCAAATTTAGCACTGTAAAAGTGGTGTTTGGCTTAAAAATGGTGCGCACCACTGCCAAACATAATATTATCGGATATTTTTGTATCGTTATCATCTATAATTATTTTTTATTCGATTGGTTATATCGGTCTTAGTCACTCGAAGTGTTTCTTTGTCATATGTTCTCATGTGAAGTGTCTTCATCATTTTTTTAAATTAGTAGACTAGAATCGAGGCGTTTCTTGGGTATGGTATGGTGACACTATCTATTTTTTACTAATAACCTTTCATAGTATGCAACACTAATATCAGCCTAAAATTAATAACTCTTCATTGCTTATAACAACAGTAACAACAGTTTTAATATAATGGAATAAAATCGTCAGTTATTCATTTATTAAAATCATTTTTCTATACATTAGGTAGTAACTGGTTCGTTCCATAATAATGACCTACAATGCAGTGGTATGCAACCCTGGGCGCACGGGCGCAAACGACGCATATTGTAGATGTAAACAACCATAAAAATATGTTTCAAGGCTGAAAGTGGAAATGAGCTCTTTTGAAAAATGACTCATCAGTTACACTGACGTCTTAGCTTGGATCGTGCCACTTACCTTAGTTATCGTATTAAGGAACTTAATCGCTTCATTTTTTGACGCGTATTTGTATTGAGTGTGATGTGAAAATGCGTATTCAGAAATTCGGATAGTCTTTAGCGGATTTTTCTTAAATTTTAAAATAAATATTTAGACTTTTGTATGATAACATATATTATATTGGAAATATAATAGATTTATATCAGTATAAGATAAAACTATAATTGTGAAAAGAATCGCTACCCGTAGCATGGACATTAATAAATTTATTTTTAAATCGATTTAAGTTTTTGTCTTTGAAAAAATAAATGTATGTAATTCCTAAAATCACTCTCACACCAATCCTGAAAAACGTGACGTACTAAGAACAATTATCCTGCTACTGATCTTGGCCTAGTCTCGTTTTTCTACCGCCACTCTTTTCGAATGAGAGCCATTGAACGACTGAACAGCAAGCAGTTATCAAAAACAACTTATGTTGAGATAAGATCCATTTGATTCCATATGCTTTACATTGTGCATGGATATGATAAAATAGAAAATATAAGATATTTATATTTTGATTATATACAGTCGAACTTGGTTATTACGAGGAAGATGAGACCGACTGAATTTGCTCGTTATATCAGAGAATATGTATTTTTAAATGTTTACAAACATACCCATCACATGAAGACATTAATTATCTGGAACGGTCACATAACACAAAAAGTGAAAAAACACACATTGAAACAAAAATACACAATTAGAATTTATTTACACATCCGTTACACACATATTACACACATATTACATTTTTCTTTCAATCCACTTTTCTTATATAATTTAAAATTATTATTTCATTGCTGTCACTCTCATTGACGATATTTTTGCTCGGTTTGCCCGAGAGGTAGAAGTCGTTATAAATGTAAATAAATGTATGGAGGAAACCATAAACTAAAATGTCAACGAATGTTTCCTCGTGACATCCGAGATCTCGCTATTTCCGTGATCGTAATAACCGAGTTCAACTGTATGTATGTATCTATAGGAAACTATATTTTTCTTGTTTCTTATTTAAATCATACTATTTTTAATTAAATCATGTTTTATATAAATAGATTAGGACGGTGTTTGAGACACATCAGAAGCGATGAGGGCGCTACGGATTGGAGTCAGCGCCTGCGCGATAGCACTTATGATGATCTTCAGATGTGCAGACGCAGATTTCATCGCCAACTGTCCGACGATGTGTGACTGTAAATGGCAGTCACGATTCAAAGTTGCTAACTGCTCACAGCGAGAGCTCAAAGAAGTTCCTGAAAAACTGAGCAGTGAAATCCAAAATGTTGATCTTTCCAACAATCCACTTATCTATATACTTCCTATGGCTTTTGAGAGGTTCGGTCTTAACAGTTTACAGAAACTAAGACTACACGACTGCAAGCTTTCAAATATCGACAAAAACGGCTTCAGCGGATTAAGCATCATGACAGAACTTGACTTATCTAAAAACAACATTAAAACATTGCATCCCAGTACATTTAATGAAACAATAAAACTTATGTACTTGATAATCAGTGAAAATAAGATAGAGAGAATAGAAGACGGGCTGTTTAATGATCTTCCGGATTTGAAAACGATCGACTTACGACATAATTCTATTTATAATCTCGGTACAAATAGTTTTAGAAATCTTCCCGTGTTGAGGACAATATTTTTAAATAACAATAACTTGTCGCATGTAAAACTTGACACAATAAACAAATTAAAAAGTATGACAAGTCTAGTTATAGAAAAAAATCCTTGGAAATGTGATTGTTATCTGGAATCTTTTAGAAATTGGTTAGTCGACCATAATCTCGACACACAGCAAACGGCGTGTGCCGAGCCAAAAAGGTTGCACAACATACTTTGGACTGAACTCACATCGGAAGATTTCGCATGCAAACCAAAAATTTTAGAACCATTCCAAGGATCCACTTTCGAAGTCAACGGTAAAGATATCACTTTGAGTTGCCCTGTAGTCGGCAGCCCGAATACTGTGGTAAATTGGATACGAAATTCTAAAATTTTAGATTACATATCAGATCGCCTTTCTCAACGGTATGAAATAAAACAGACAAAATCTTACGGCGTAACAGTTAGATGGACAAATTTGACAATAATCAACGTAGAATACAAAGACAGAGGCGAGTATACATGCATCGCGAAGAATCAGGCTGGTGTCGATGCAAGGACTGTGTCATTGGTCGTGAATAGAATACCAGGCGCACCGAATATGATCATTTGGTCAACATATACAGTCGCTGTGATCTTTTTGGTTTCTGTATTTTGTATATTTTGTATATCTTGTATATCTTGTATATTTTATATAATTTACATTGACTTCAGACGGTGTGAAAATAACAAGCCCATCAAGTCATCAAGGCCCAATATTCACTCTTCTAATGAAGAGTCTCTCGTATCCGAAATGCAGACAGATTCAATCACCACGGTGAATCATCTTACAAAACCTCTGAAACAATATTATGATACGCCTTATTTAGTTACAAGTGGTGGTAACGAGGCTAATAAATTGTTAGTGGACGCTGATTTCATTTCAAGTAAGTAATGTTTTGTCATGTCTAACACTCATGATTTTTTGACAACTTCTTCATTTGTTTTGATTGTTTAAATTTGTCTCTTCCGTTTTTCTTTGAATTAGTGTCGTAAATATTTTGTACTTTTTTTAATTTAATGTAAAAATATGTTACAGTAAGAAACCATAATTATTTTATGACTTTTACATATTAACAAATAAACTGTTTTTGATCATTTTTTTAACGTCTTATCAATTTAATTACATATATTTATTTTCAAGATAAGAAAGCATTAAAAAAAATTCTGAAAGTAATGATTTCAATCATGCGATTTAAATTTATCATGCCAATAAAAGGTAGGAATGTTTTGATTATTACAAACACAGTTCCTGTCATTGCCTTAAGAACGCATAGTCCGCAACGATATGGCGTTTGCTATATTTTGTTTTCAAAGCAGCTTTTCTTTTTATTTTATTTTGAATGATGAGTAAATATTTACGAACCTAAATAGTGTAATTTTTTTCTTTATTTTATCAGATAATCCTCGTTTAAAGCTCGAATAATAATCGTTATTTTTCCTTTTCCAGCACCAAATAAAAACAGAAGCAGTAATATAGAATTCTCAGAGCAGCTTCTCAAACGCGCTAGGGAAACATCCTCAGTGGACGGTTTCCAATCAGATGGCCGAGCTCAATGTCAACCGAACCTTCTATCGTTCCCCCCGAACTCTTCTCGTCTTCTCGAGCCCGCAGATCACGTATATCATTATATAGGACTCCGAACGCCAACTCAGTCTAGCTTAGAGCTCTCTTTAGATAAACCAGGCTTGGAGCAACAGCGTTCCTCTATAATGAAAGATAGACCATTACCGGCGACGCCTGATAGTTACGAAGGACCCTTTCCTACCATACCTATATATACAGATGTGGAAGAAATAAAAAGATATTCTAATACTTAGAGCACTCACTATAGAGTAGGTACTCTACCTTAAGAGAAGGGAAACTTTATGAAATTGCTCGAATGTAGAATTCTTCGAATTACAAATTCCTCGAAATGCAAGTTTCTCGACATACAATTGCTCGAATACCAATTCCTCGAATTGGTTGGTTATTTAAACGGTTTTAATACAGTTTAGTGTTTATTACATAGTAGTTGATCACTCGGCATTTTATTACACAGCATGTAGGTATACTGTTGTTAATTGTCAGTATAAAAAAAAACCATTTCGTAGGTCTAAATACCGTTATGTGGCGCACACAAATTTTAATTTCATTTCAAAGTTGCACGGCAAATGTATTTTGCGCACATAACCTTCAGAAAATTAGAGGGAACATTGCCTGCCATCCGGGGAGATCCTTGAATTTGCCGCCCCCAATATTTTCTCTAATTTTGTTTTTCAATCACTACTAATTTTTTATCTATGAAATAGGAGTTTTTGCAACAAGTGGCTTAATTTTGTTTATATATAAATGTAATTTCTCAAACAATATTGTATTTATTTTTGAAAATGCCGCCCCAAACAATGTGCGACCCCATTGCTACGCCACTTAGTGAACTGAACATATGCATCAGTAAAAAAAACACTTTATCTACTAGTCCAACATTTATTTTTAAGATCAGGTCTGGTTTTGTTTGTCACTAGATCAGTTGAAAATGCGCTCGATGGTCCGACTAAACATGATATACTTTTTTGTAAGTCAATGATCAATTGTTCTTGCAAAACATGGAATAGAACACACATTCAGAAGGAATTTATTTATTCATAACTTGTGTATTATTGTTATTTAATATTTAAATAATTCATGTTATACATGTAAAAATAAATACTTATGTTTCTATCTTTAAGATTAAATTTTGTAGAGACAAATTCTGTACATGATTTTTATAAGTTCTATATTTTATGTTTTGTAACATTTTTCGTAAGCTACTGGTATGAGTGGTATGTCGACTGAGCGCACACCACCATTTCTTCATGATGTCGCAAGTTTTTGTTTTATTTCAAAATATACCAAATTTAATAGTAGTACGTATATATTTGTAATGGCAACGGATAATTGAGAATACAATAACAAAAGAAATGAGTATCAATTTTAATGTAAAAAACGAGTAAAATATTGCGTATAAAATGTACAAATCGTCTTACACTCGTTTTTCTCTCGTTTATGAAAAATGTACAACATTATTTAATACTAATTACACCCAGTCCTCTTTTTATGCATTTTTACACGCGTCAATTTCTG
Source organism: Himalopsyche anomala (assembly GCA_031772345.1). Lineage (NCBI taxonomy): Eukaryota > Metazoa > Arthropoda > Insecta > Trichoptera > Rhyacophilidae > Himalopsyche > Himalopsyche anomala. Next base: position 26,894,254 of record CM062829.1, read on the forward strand.
GAACCAATGTATCGCGTAAAAAAGGATTTGGTGTACTATTTTTTTTAACTATTTCTTTTATTATCAAATCTACATAATTGTCTTCATTTGATTTTTTTTCTACCCAGAGATACTTTGTCTCTTCGAATCAATTCACAAACAATAAAACTTTTACTCTTCTTTTCTTGAGTTCGAACTATTGGAAATATTTAGATTCTTCCTACATTACTCACTAGGAGTGTGTGTGGCCGTCTCCTATATCCCAGTTTACTCCTGTTGTTAGTGGCGGATTACCTCATAAGCGAACGAGGCGCGAGCTTGTGGTCTCTAATCATAGGTGCCCCCTAATAGCATATACATATTTTATAAAGCCAATATCATCGATTTTTTGAGGTCTTCCCGACTTTGGTTTATTTTGTAAATTTCTGTCACCAAATTTAAATTTTTTGTACCACCAGCGACACTTGCAAATCTTTAGAATATCACCATATGTTTCATTAATGCTTTCTTGAGCTTCTTTAGGTTTCAGCCCTTGTCATACAAAAACAATAAAATAGATCGCAACTGCATCTCTTCGATAACCGCCGTGACATTTTTTCTATAGGTGCAAATAAAAACAAATATTGAAACCGAAACGGGACACAAGGAGCTTCAAAATAATACCAATATTGACGTACTTACTCGGCGGGAACCAGATACAAACTAATCTCATAGCACGCCCTAAAATAACGGCAATTACTTTTCGCTTTACCTTATACATATAATTTCAATCAGGGGTAGGCTGGAGGGAGCTCGGAGGGTCAAATTAATATAAAAATATCTGCAATTTCTGACTTACATATATAAATTATCTACGACAGCTTCAGTATACACGTATAGTTTACGGTAAATTACATTTTGCTACCTACAATAAATGTATTAAGTAGCAATCGATTACTTATTTAAATATTGCATATAATTGCACAGGAGTGATAAAAAAATTCACTCCTTCCCCAGAACACTAAGAATTTATTTGAGATTGAGCGAGCCCCTTGTTGACATATTGGCAGCCCAGCGCTGCTTTCAATGGATTTATGATACAACCATTCATTTTCGAAGAGAGCAGGAAGAATAGGGCAAGGTCAAGACTAGTGGTTAACTAATCGCTATTGTTACGCCCGTTTTTTTAGGATTTGGTGGTTGGAATATCACAAACACCCATACATTCGATCATAAATCGATAAATTTATCGAACATATGTTGTTCGTACAAGGACGTGAACTCTTGAGATCCGTCACGGAAGCCAACGATGTTTACCACTGCGCCACGGACCCGAAAAACAATAA
>CM062829.1:26895657-26947414 GCA_031772345.1 Himalopsyche anomala
CTAAATATTAATAGTCGATAATGTCCGTCCGTATGATTGTCCCCGATTTCGCCTTTTCGATGACGTCAAAAAAAAGGTCCCCTCCCCAGCCCCGCTGTCGCCATTTTTTTATTCATGGTAAACACATATTTTTTCAATACACTGTTGTTATTTGAAGAAACAAATTTTGTGTCGTGGAAAATCGCTGAAAATTTGAATTCTCATACAAAAAGGCGCCGCGGCCAAGTATCGAAACAAGGACTCTGGATCATGACCGGAGATCGTTACCGCTCGGACAAAGTCACAACTGTCAGAGGCGATAAAATTAGATTATATATATCAAACACACATTTGAATTATTCTAAAAATTCCAAAATACCCATACTTCACATGCTTACATACAAATTTGAATTAATATAAAAATTCAAAAATAATTAATACTGCATATAATTTTCGTGCAGTGTATTTTTTTAGTAGAAAGAATTTTTTAAGTGTTTATTTCTTCTTCTACGAAATATATTTGTTAGCAAACTAAAACATTTCAAATATTCTAAACATTATATTATTTACAATTTAAATACTGCAGGGGTGTCGATATATGTCCCGAGATCTATTTCTTTTTCTACGAAATATATTTGTTAGCAAACTTAAACATTTCAAATATTCTAAACATTATATTATTTACAATTTAAATACTGCAGGGGTGTCGATATATGTCCCGAGATCTATTTCTTTTTCTACGAAATATAAATATTTGTTAGCAAACTTAAACATTTCAAATATTCTAAAATTTATTTTTTACGCCAGTAAATTTTCTGACTACTTAAAAATGCAACAAAAATCCCCCCGTTGAGGTCAATGGGCTTACAGCTAGTAACATTAATTATAGTAACTCTACCAATTACAAATTTATGACATGTGTTTGTAAGGGAACCGAAGGTAATCCTCCAGATTTAACGTTAACGGCTGTCGCCTGCTCCGCTTTCACGTAGCGCCGACTGCCTGTCCGCCTTTGTCAATTTATTGTACTCATTGGCGGAGTGTTTGCGTGTTTCTAAAGGCGCCATGCCATATCTTGATATCGTTATCATTCATGTTACTTTATTATTTATGTGGTATCGGTCTTAGTCACTCGGGGTGTTTCTTTGTCATAAGTTGTCATGTGAAGTGTCGTTATCGTTGTTTTTTTTACTATTAGGCTGTAATCGGGACGTTTCAAAATAGTGAGGTGTCTCATTAATGACCTTTCATATTTTTCACAATATGACCTTGAAATCAATAATAATCTCACTGTAATGATTAATCTAATACTATAAAACCGGCAGATATTTATTTAATTGTGACCACCATTTGTAATCTGGAATATATTTCGAATATTCAAAATACAAATATGTATGTTTGAATTTTATATGGTAAAGTAATTGTTTGACTATGCAAATATTTTTCATTTACACTATCAACAGAGTTATAAACCGCAAGAATGAAGAATGACCATTTCATTAGTAAAAACACAATATTCCTTTGTACTTCATTCCACTTTATTTATGTCAGGACCGGTTTCGCTCATTACGAGCATCGTCAACTGATAAGAAATATAATTTAACAATGCTATTTATACAAAAATGAACAGTTATAAACAACAATTGGCATTGAAAAAAAAATACCAATTACATTAAAAGTGATTCTAAAATAGCACAAAATTAAAATGTTTAACACATCTAACATATAATTAAAAAGTCATCTCAAATTAATAAATTTAGAATGGGGATTGAAAGTAATTACAAACATAATTAAAATTTGGGAATTCTTTGACAAAGTGATTGTGTTTTTACTAATATAATGCATTTCCACCAAGTATTGACAGTGAACACCCTAAAAGTGATCAATGACCATTTCTTTCCGTTTCGATGGGTTATTGCTTAACTATCGTATCTTCATAAAAGATGATATAGAGATAACTGTTTTTTTTACACTGCATGGTGTAAAATTAATGAACTTTCTAATGGAATGATTTTTTTTATTATTACAAAGAAAAATATTTTACTTAGGAAATAAAATATTTGTGCTCATAAAAATATTGCCTGGATGTTTTACAATACTATATTAATTAAATATGTATAGAATCTTAGGAACGGTTAATTTGCAGATGCAATATTTTAACACATATAAATATATAGGGAATTGTTGATACATTTCAGTAACTAACTCATTTTCGACTAAAATTTGATATACAGTATTTTAGGTTTAAGCCAGCGACATTCAACCTGCGGCCCATTCAGATTTTATGAGAGGTCCAAAACAATCATTGTTCCCAAATTCTTTTTCAAACATCTGGTACATTTATCTTAGGTCATTATACTATCTAAAGCAAGAATGTGTCCAAACTTTTTTGCCCTGGGATCGACTTCTAACATGATTCTTATAAGAAATTTTTCCTTTCTTCAAACTTAGAAATGTTTATTTTAAATGTGAAATACATACCATTAGATAGGTATGTACGTACAAAATAATTCAATTTTAGTATTTTTGTATATTTTGTATTTAAATTTCGGGATTGACTAAATTTTGCTTTAGGATCGACCGACCAAACGCGTTCTACCGGTTGGACACCCATGATCTAAAGCAGTGGTCTCCAAACTCAATAAGGATGTGAGCTACTTTCAGAAATTGAAATTGTCTGGTGAGCTACTTATACATTTTCCTTCTTTATAGTTTTTTTATCATCGGCCCTTATCGTACCATAGACAATATTATTTTATAATATTACTTAAAATAAATTAGAACATCAGATTCTCTAATAAAACATAAAATGCGTACTTTAATTATTTATTTATAAACTTAATAATAATAATTGAAAAATAAGTGTGAGTAAAAATAAATATAAAAATAACGAGTAAAAATTGTTAGTGATAAGAATGGCATTCACTTTCCTCCACAATGTTTTCAATTCTCGGTGAGTACCTTGTCACTCTCATCCGAACGCAGTTATCAAGATGTACATCTGTTTCTATATTTACTCTTAACCACCTTCATAGTGGAAAACGTTGATTCACATAAGTAGGTAGAACAAAACAACGCCTTAATTTTGAGCGAAACTCAAACTAAAATTGGATACTTTTCTTTTGGGACGAAAGGCCATACAGATTCTATAGTTAAGGCAACACTCTTAAGCGACAAATCACATTATAATCACAAGCTTGAAAGAGTCTGGATATGATTTTCTCCTTTGAAGCTAATTTATTTCTTTTTTCTAGCTTCTCATTCAAACTGGGGAAATGTTTAATATCTCCGCGACTTAAGTTGTGCTCCCAGAATGAAAGTTTATTTGAAAATGCCTGTACTTTTGAGATCAGTTCCCCAAAAAAAATTCTTGTCCCTGAAGTTGAACATTCAATTAATTTAATTTTTCTGTAACATCGGCAAGAAAGGCAAAATCCCGCAGCCACTCAAAATGTGTAAGCTCTGAGCATGTTTCATTACTTTCTTTGTAAAATTCGACCATTGTAGGTAGCAGTTCATTAAAACAACGAAGAACACGTCCTTTTGAAATTTATCTCGAATTTTTTTTATTTTCGCAGTTCAACAATACAATTTTATTGGCAAATTTATAAATATGATAAAATGTCCTACGCGAGCTACCGAAAAAGCCTCGGCGGGCTACCGTTTGGCGATCACTGATCTAAAATATTTGATATATTTACGTATTACTATTCAAAATCCTGCAGCCCACGTAATGTAACAAAAACCGGCATTCGACCCAGACGAAAAAAATGTTGAGTATCGCTGCTCTTAACTTTCAAATTTTAATTTACTGATAGATAAAATTTAAATGATAATTGAACAGTAGTACAAATAAGGAGCACCTATATTTGTATTTTTCAGGTGCGAAGTTGTGTTCAAATGAAGAGGTCGTCCATTTTAACGCTTTTTGTATAAATATTTTTATTTTATCAGTAATAAATTCGAAGGTAAAATTTTATCAGATATTGAAATTTTGCAATAGATAATTAGTTCCTTTAATGCGATAAGGCTATCATTAAATAGATGTCTTCCTAATATTTTATCACAATAGTCATGTAATATTGTATTTAGAATAACCAATAATTTTTCAGTAAATTCATATCTTTTTGAAAAGTTCTCTCTTCTATTTATACAAATGTATTGATAAATTTAAATGCTTGCTTGCTTTTCGTAATATGCACATATTTTTTGTAATGTACCAACAATTTATTACTGATTTTGAAGCCTGGACGTTTGCAGATAGGATGCGATTCAGTTCATTATTAAAATTGGAAAGTCTGAAAATAAAACTCTGACATATTTGAGGGCATCGGGGTGGTACACGTTGGTTCATACTCCGTCTAAATGTGGCACAGCATTAGTAGTTTTCTACAACCTCGTATCTCAAAAAGTATAAGATTTCAGGTGATACATAAGTTTACTTTATTCTACCGCTATGCTTTTTATCTCTATAAAACACCATTGGAATGGTTTTGTCTCCAATATCATTGAGGAAGTTAATAAAGAAGGAAGCAACCATGCCACCCTCTCCCGCGTGCTTAACATAGCACATGACCATATTATTTGCCGATTTTTTTTGCCAACGTTTTTGTATTATATTAAATAAAGCATTAAATATGTATTTATTTTTTTGAATACAAGTTCAAGGAATATTTTTGTATTGAAACTCTGAAATCATTACTTCAAAAAACTCAAACTGACAAAAGCTGAAATACGTGTTTGTAGTAAATTAACGTCGATTAGGTGGTACACGTTGTACGTATTCCGATTGTTGCTTCATAGATCAGTCCGAGTTCTTTGATTTTAGAAGTGTTCAACATTTCAATCCGACCCCTATTTATCATGTATCTATAAATATTTTACGTATAAGTAATATTGATGATATGAAAATTCTAACAGGATTCCATCAATAATATTTTTTGTCCTGCCCCCCAACGTTTTTTAAAAACCATTCGGCTTGTTTCTTGTGTGTCACCAAAGCTTGGTGACATTCAGCAAAATATTCTTATGACAATCATGTCATAATAATGAAAATATGAGCCTAATAACCAGTGGCGGATCCAGAAATTGTCCCAGGAGGGGGCCATTCAATTTAAAAATAAGCATGATACATAAATAATACATTAAAAAATAGATGAAAGCCTTTTTTTATGCGATTTTTTTGCGCGATTTTTAAATTACGCGATTTTTTTGGACGGCACCGTAAAAAAATATTTTTTGCGCTAATTTAAGGAACAATTTTTTTTTCATACATTTTTGATACTTTTTTACGCGATATTTTGATTTTTGGAACCGATTTATCAAATCATACGAAAGTGAGGTTTTTTTACGCGCCACCTTCCTCCAATGTATCGCGTAAAAAAAGATTGGGTGTATATAAAAATAGTCAATACATAATTAAGTAAGTATGTATTCTATAAAACATAGTAAACTAAACAATTAAAGAGCCAATTTCAAAATAAAGTTTTAATAAATTATAAAAATGGAAAATAAATTCTCACAAGAAGGGGGCCATGGCCCCCTTGCCCCCCCCCCCTTAGATCCGCCAATGCTAATAACTTTATAGTATGTTTAAAGTTTCATTAGAAATTACGTATGTAGTTATCAAATATTAAAGGGCTTATATTTGTGATGGGTGCCTTTATGTTTCATATGCGGCAGTGAGCCCTGACATTCCAACCACTTCATAAATTGAATTCCCTCAACCAACAGTCACTAAGCTACGGCCTTCCAGAAATTTCAATCCGGCCTTTAATTTTTAATATAGAAATAGATTGCACTTACAAAATAACAGGATTCTATTAGGCTATCTTTCGTCCGCCCTCCCCAAGCTTTTTAAAAAAATCTTTTCTAAAAAAATTCTCAAAATGTTTGGTGACCTTTGTCTTAGGGCAAAACGTAGCCAGCCCATTTAGCCTCTACATATTAATGAAGATAGATCCATTCTAATCTTGCAATACGCGGTAAAATTCGTCTTAATTCCTAATTTTCTACCCTTATTAGTGGAATTATTTTTTAACCACATACTTATCTTATGATATGTATTTCGCATTTAAAATAAACAGTAAGTTTGAAGAAGGGAAAAAACCCTAAATAAATAAATTTCTTATAAGAATCATGTTAGAAGTCGATCGCGGGAAAACTTATGAATGAAAAGTCGATCCCATGGCAAAAAAGGTTGGAAACTCTTGCTCTAAGATCAAAATTTGATAATAAGCTTTTTAAAAAAAAATCCTATATTGCATCGCATCTAAGCTTGTAGGAATCGCCATGAAAAATCCCAGCTTAAGTTGTTTGTGTTGTTCAATTAACCCTCCAAGGACGAGCGTGACCATATGGTCACAGTAAACACCGTTGTCTATTGATCCCACTATTCATTCTTTTTCTTCCTGAATATCGTTGCTTTCACTCATATTTGGTTAAGAAGGGCACATACTTCAGTTAGTCATCAGCCGCGGGAACAGAAACGACCAACAACAGCACATGCGATTTTTTGAATTTCCGTTTTTTAATGGACTTTTTGAAACTGTTAGTTATTTTTTATCAAAACATAAAATTATTTACAGTTTTTTTGCTAATATATTTGAATTGAAGTTATTTTCATCTAAAGAGGTCAAATTGTAAATATTTTTTAAAATTTCACGTTTAGCTATATTTCAACCCCGAATTTTTGCATGCCCATTCGGTCACACTCGTCCTTATTACCTTCCGTACACAATATTACACGGTAATAAAAGGATGAACATGACCAATATAGTCATGCAGGGTTTCTATACAACGACTTCGCGTTTTTTTTTGTTTTTAATTTTTGTTAGGAATAAAATTTATCCATGACTTCAATATGACTTAAAAGAAAAAAAATATCGAGAAAAGGCTCTCGTCTCCGGAGGGTTAATTGGTTAAAAATGTAATCCGGTCTTTGCAAGAAAGAAAGATAAAGCTCAATTAACATGTTTCGATTGCAATAAAGATGTTGGTCAGGTCTTGTCTTACACCTTGTCTTTCTTTAACTGAATACAAAATACGTTAATATCCCATTTTTTGAACTTCTAAATAAGTTTTGCTTTCTGTATATTTTGTTTTTTTCTTTAAATTATATTAAGCCAGTAATTGTATATTTTCGATGCGTATTTGAAGTGATGTATAATATAATGCAATGCAAAAATTGAAAACCACTCGTTTGTATTATCACTATATTTTAGTATATGTATAGTGATAGAAGATATGTATGTATAGTGATACTTTATTTGTGTATCTATTTCTCATATTATGTGTATTTAACGCCTAATAGCTGTTAATAGTTTGTTTCTTTTATTACAGAATATTCATTTTATATAAACAACCATTTTAATGGGGTCTAACGCACTATTTCGACATCAGAAGCAATGATGATATTTCGGCCCGTAGTCAGCGCTTGCGCTATAGCACTCATAATGACCTTTGGATGTGCAGACGCAGACTTCATCGCCGACTGTCCGACGATGTGCGACTGCAAATGGCAGTCAGGAAAAAAAACTGCTATCTGCTCAAAGCGAAAGCTAAAAGAAGTTCCTGACAAACTGAGCAGTGAAATCCAAAACTTTGATCTTTCCAACAATCCACTTATCAATATATCTCCTAGGGCTTTTGATAATGTAGGTCTTTGCAATTTAAAGAAACTATGGCTTAACGATTGCAAGCTGTCAACTATTGACAAAGACGGCTTCATCGGATTAAGCATCATGATAGAACTTGACTTATCTAAAAACAATATTAAAACATTGCATCCTAGTACATTTTTTGGAACAATAAAACTCAGGCACTTGAAAATCAGCGAAAATAAGCTGAAAAGAATAGAAGACGGGTTGTTCAACGATCTTCCGGATTTGAAAGATATCGACTTGAAAAATAATTATATTTACAAAATCGGTACAAACAGTTTTAGAAATCTGCCGAAGTTGAGGACAATATTTTTAGAAAACAATAACTTGTCGCATGTAGAAGTTGACACAATAAACAAATTAAAAAGTATAAAGAGTCTCGTTTTACACGAAAATCCCTGGAAATGTGATTGTAAGTTACAATCTTTTAGAAATTTGGTAATCGACCACAATCTCTACACACATCCAACGGCGTGTGCCGAGCCAGAAAGACTGCGCAAAAGGCTTTGGATTGAACTAACATCGGAAGATTTCTCATGTAGACCAAAAATTTTAAAACCATTCCAGGGAACCACTATCGAAGCCAACGGTAAAAATATCACCTTGAGCTGTAATGTCATCGGTAACCCGGAAGCTGAAGTATATTGGGAAAAAAATTCTAGAATCTTAGGTGACGATTCAAGGAAGAATTACTTTTCCCGACGGTATGAAATAAACCAGACGAAATTTTGCGGCGTACAATGGACAAATTTGACAATAATTAGCGTAGAATACAAAGACAGAGGAGAGTACACGTGCATCGCAAAGAATCCGGCTGGAGTCGATGAATGGACCGTGTCACTGACCGTGAATAGAACACCGGGCGAAACGACAGAAAATGGGAAACAGGAAACGGGAAACGGAGGAGAGAAAACTGTGAATTGCATTTGGCCAACAGTTACATTAGCTGTGGTCTTTTTTATTTTTCTATTTCGTTATTTACTTTACAAATACTGCACTTACTTCAGACAGCGTGACAATAACAGGCCCATTGAGTCTGATATACACTATTCTAATAAAGAGTATAGCAAGTATACTATAGTCTCAATGCAGCAAGTTTCAATCATCACGGAGAATCATCCTACAAAACCTCTGAATCAAGATTATGCTAGGCCTGATATCGTTTCAAGTAAGTCATGTTTTGTCATGTCTAACACTTGTCATTTTTTAACAACTTCTTCATTTGTTTCGATTTTTAAAATTATCTCCTTTTCTATTTTTCTTTGTATCAGTGTCGTAAACATTTTGTGCTTTTTAAATTTTTTATGTAAAATTATTTTGTTACAATAAGAAATCATAATTAAATAATTATTGGATAACCTTTACATATTAACAAATCAACTGTTTTCGATATATTTTTTACAAAATATGCGTACTTATAAATATTATACTTATTTTCAAGATAAGAAAGCCTTAAAAAAATGTCTGAAAGTAATTAATACAATAATGCTTTTTAATTTAGTCATGCCAATAAAAGGAAGCTATGTTTTGTTTATTATAAACACAGTTTCTGTAAATTTGAATCGTTCAAATTATGTACACTACCACAGATTTTGTCACTAACGACCCGGGATTCGCCTTTCGGCATCTTCAGGCGTTCAAGCGCACGGATGAACTTGAACTTGTAATTGCTGTTATGTGAATAGCACGCAACGATATTGCGTTTGCTATACAGAGAAACTCCGATTTCACGTTTTTCAATGGACCGTAAAAACACAACGGAAAATGCGGAAAAGCTAAAAATAATAATAATAAAATCTCACTCATTTTTTAAAAAACTGCTTTACACTCAATTGCTTCTTTGCACTTGCAAGTTTGACACTTGAATTTGAACAAAGGCCTGCCGTAAATATCTCGTGGTTCGTATTCTTCTACGATCTCGCTATCCATGCTGCGGTCGTGTCATGGTCCACAGCAGCGCTCTCGCTCGCTAGTTTTTTTTTATATACAAGACCATGCCGATCTTTAAACTTATTGATCCATCCGTTTATATTTGCAAAGCTTTTTCTCTGATTATGGTTTCATCAATAGGTATATTTTCAGCTCGCGCTTGCTAGTTCCACGCGTGCAGAATCTCCTCAAGCTCATCAAACGTAGACTTCTTAGCAGCCTTTCTTTTCTTCGCTGATTTGTCGCATTTTTCGATTGATTTGCGAATGTCACTCTTCCAAGCAACAATCGAGTTCAGAGTGGATGTCCTAGACTTTTGCTATGTCAAATTGTTTTTCTCTTGGATTGTTTTCAACGTCTAGATCTATTTTGACTTTCTCCGCGATGGTTCTAGTTTTTTTTCATGGGGGGCATTTTTAATCCGAATTAGAACACTTTACGGCACGATAATCGAGACAAAACTAACGGCATTAGAGATGTTGAAATTCAGCGAGACAAATGAATAATGTGCATAGGAGCTCAATAAGTGAGTCATCAGCGAAAGCATTGTGAGAAACCATAATAAACAATTCTACGACGCCTGCACATTTGCAGTCTTATTTTTTTTTCATAAACAAATTGTATGAGTCGATTGTGTTTCTGAGTAAAATATATTTTCAAAAAACGTTCAATCGGGATAATGTTTTTTGAAGGGACCATAATATTTCGACTATAAATCGAGGAAATCGTATAATCGGGTAACGATTAATGCGGTATAATTTAACATTGTTCTTATGGGTCTTTGGCCGTGACCATAACAAATGAACGATCCATGCGGGAAAATGAACAATGCGAGAACTGTAGATCGGGGTTCCACTGTATTTTGTTTTCAAAAAAGCTTTTTTTTATTTCAAATGGTGAGAAAGTATTTATGAACTGAATAGTGTATTTTTTAAAATTTTATTAGATAATCCTCATTTTAAGCTCGAATAATAATCGTTATTTTCATCCTTTTCCAGCATCAAATAAATGCAGATGCAGTTATATGGATTCTTCAGAGCAGCTTCCCAAACGCGCAAGGGAAACATCCTCGGTGGACGGTTTCCAATCAGATGGCCGAGCTCAATGTCATCCGGACCTTTTATCGTTCTCCACGAACACTACTTGTTCTCTCGAGCCGACAGAAGGCGTACATTATTATAGAGAACTCCGAACGCCAACTCAGTTTACCTCAGAGCTCTCTTTGGATAAATCAGGCTCGGGGCAACAGCGTCCCTCTATAATAAAAGATATACCAATACCGTTGCGGCCTAGGAATATTTCCCCTCGCCAAAATAATTTATTAATTTTGCCGCTCGTCCACCAATAATTCCTCCACTTTTTTTAAAATTACTTTTTTTTTTAGCTATGAGATTATACTGGTAGCTTAATTTTTTTTATTCATAAATATAATTTCTCTAAAAATATTGTATTTTGTTATTTTTTTTTTGTTTTGGATTTTTTTTCAGAGCAGGAATTATGTTTGGAGGAAAAGTGGCAAATTATTGCTGTTACTATAAGTATTCATTTTACAAATAAGTAAACGAATTTAAAGTTGTAAGTTAATTCATAACAAAAGATACCAGATTTTATTTTGTAAACCTAACATTTGGGAAAAAAATATTTTTCTGATTTTTCTCTTCAGAAAATTGTTAGCAACGTTATCAACATCTATTTTATCTAACAGTTAAATTTTAATTAAAAACATGGTTGCAGAGTTGGAGTCGTTACCGAAGTCGAAAAAAACTAACGACCCGAATGTTTTTTTATTTTTTTGAGTGTACAAATCACCTAAGTCAAAAATCGCCACTGGTGGATTTGATATGAATTTAAATTAAAAAAAGTGATTTTTTAAATAAATTGCAAAATTATAAGAGTATTTTAATTTTCCTTCACATCTCTGTTTGCTTGGCAGGAACAGCAACAATATTTTTAATTCTTCCCAAGCAATATCATCATGATCTTGTTTTTAGTGTTTTACAAAGCATAATCATGCGAGGGAAAAATGGTGAATTAATTATCGCTTGCATGTATTCTTTATGTGAAACATTTTTTGCTTATTACCTCTGAAGTTTTTTCTATTTCTTAAAAACGCGACCCCCAAAAAGTTGTGTTTAATCAGTAAGTCACAGAGCACAAATTAGACGAAAGAAAGCATAATATTGAAATAAAGCTCGCATTGATTCTATATCAAAAACAATTTTTATATATTTTACTTTTTTTTCAAAAATTTCAAAAATGCCGCCCTCAAAAAAGTATATATTGTCAGTGGGTGGATAAAAAAATATAATGAAAATGATATTGCTTACATTGGCTCTGTATATACGTATCAATCTTTATATTCATATTACTTTCAAAATTTTCTATTCATTTTCGAAAATGCCGCCTACATAAATGTGCCGCCCGGGGTGGTCCCTCCTCCCCCCCCCCTGCTACGCCACTGGTTACGAAGGGCTTCTTCCTACCATACCTATATGTACAGATGTGATGGCAGGTTTTTTAGAGACCACTAACATAGAAACCAACACTCCAACCGTGTAACTAAATAAAAACACTCTTAATAAGTCGTACTGCCGTAGTCTGCATTTTGGCTACTTTGAGTTATGAATGAAGTTTAAACAATTTGTAGGCAAAATCTGACCAACGACTTTGTTGCAATTGAATTATGATCATTGGCATTTATCTTTCTTTCTTGCAAAGACAGGATTACATCTTAAACCAATTTTGGGATTTTTCATGGCGATTCTTCCAAGCTTAGACGCGATGCAATATAGAATTAATTTTCAAAAAGGCTTATTACCAATCTTGATCTTAGAGCATATTTTGATAGGGTCGCCTTTCTTATTGGAATATGTATGTACATATGTCCCTGTGATAAAATTCATTGAAAAATAGTCCTAATTCGTCGTCAAGACTTAAAATGAAAACACATGTTTCATTTAACTTAGTTAAATTCAATATTTTATTAATTCAATAATTTATTAATTTTTCTATATTTTATTAGATACTCCTCTTTTAAAGCTAGAATAATAATCTTTATTTTGATCCTTTTCCAGCACCAAATAAATACAGAAGTAGTTCTATCGTTCCCCCCGAACTCTTCTCGTCTTCTCGAGCCCGCAGATCACGTATATCATTATATAGGACTCTGGACGCCAACCGACAATAGCTCAGAGCTCTCTTTGGATAAATCAGGCTTGGAGCAACAGCGCTCCCCTATGATGAAAGATAGACCATTACAGGCGAAGCATGATAGTTACGAAAGACCTTTTCCTACCATACCTATATATACAAATGTGGAAGAAATAAAAAGATATTCTAATACTTCGAGCACTCACTATAGAGAAAGTATTTGCAGATATCTCCGAGCGCCGTTGACTCCCAAGAACCTAGAAGTAAAAACCAACATAAAACCGGTAGGCTCAAACGATTTTATCTTATCGACGAAAACAATAGACAATTATTATTTTTTTTGATAAATTTAAAAAATATATTTGACATTACAGCTTACGCCAATGCGTCGAATATTTTGAAGTTGAAAGATCATACGAGATATACTCGATGAGAATTTTTGAAAGTCACATGAGATTAACTCAAGGAGAATTGACTTCACAAACACCCGTGTCTTAGATCTCAAATTAAAATTGAAAAAATCCAATTTTGACATTGACCTTACCGGGAATCGAACCCAGACCCTCCTGATCGATAGAGCAAGCTCTAACCAACTAGACCACAGCGGGTGACTCATGACACTCAGGGGCGATGGCAGCCTGTATGGTTCGATTAACACTATGGGAATGAGCGGAAAGATCCATTCGCGAACCCTACCCAATTCTAAAAGCAAGCCCCGCCGATCCCGACAGACCACTGTTCGAGAACGAGGGAGAAGACGGAACAGAAATCTGAGAGTTGTTTAAGATAGCCACGCGTGCTTGCTTATTGCAATTATAATTTGTAGATCGATATTCCTGTTTAATGAGTGTGCTACTTTTGCCATTAAGAGACTGCTAAAAAACTGCTGTGTTTTTTGTCCCCTTTCCTGTGCGACTATGTACTTAATACAAGTGACTATAGTGATTTATGTGTAGGGACAACTTTGAATAATTTTAGTAACCGATTCGTTATAAACGTTAAGTTAGAATAATGTGAATCAATGTGTTTGTTAGGACGATTAATAATAACATAAGTGTAAAGGTAAACAATGCTAGTTGTTAACTAAACTTATCATCAGTAATAAAAACACTCTTTCTTTACTAGTTCAAAATTTATTTTTTAAGATCAGGTCTGGTTTTGTTTATCACTAGATCAGTTGAAAATGCGCACTATTGCCCGATTAAGATGATATTGACATGGTACGATTTATAGGCTGAAGCTTTTACTACCCCTTTTGTGATGACAACTGGCAGACATTTAAAAGTTTAGTTCAATTAATTGTGTTTATTTTTTTTTCATCATGTAACCATCATATCGATTGTTTTTATTGTTTATGACCTTAAATGGCAACACTGTTTTTTCGATACCCGAAGCGAATTTTATTTTGTTCCTTCTTGCTTTGTATGACGTCATCAGTATGTGATGTATGGCCACGCGGCCAGCTGCTGGGATTCGAAAAACCCAACGTCGAGATGAAAGAGCTAATCTTTTTCCATCTCGACGATAATTAAAATTAATTTTGTTTTCTGTCGCACGCGGACTTTAGTATAATTTCTTCTTAACTTCTGTAAAATCGTTTGTGCAAGCCGGGTAATTATTGGTGTTGTCGTAATGTAAATTCTATTTCTTAAATTAATAATGTAATTAATAATAAAATGTTTGCAAGTTCCTAATAAAACATTTCTGTAACAGTTGAGCGATGTTCTTATTTATTCCTACCTACTTGTTTTACCTCGACTACCATTCAAACTGCTGTTGGTCGTCATGACTTTTATTAGTGGGGATTTATTCTTGGGGTATAACATCGTGAAAAAAATTACAAATTTCTCACAATAAATGAAACTCACTCTAAAATAAATTACGAGTCATGTCAATATACCTTTTGTAAGTCAATGATTGTTTTTTCTTGCAAAACATGAGATAAAATACAAATTCATAAGGAATTTATTACTAATAATTTGTGTATTTTTGTAATTTAATATTTAAATAATAGACAGCCGGAAATCCTGTCACAGTGCTCCACGTTGTTTATGACTCGATATAATTCATATCATCCATGTAAAAATAAATACTTATGTATGTATCTTTAAGATTAAATTTTGTTTAGACAAATTCTGTGCATGTTCTATATTTTATGTTTTGTAACATTTTTCGTAAGCTACTGGTATGAGTGGTATGTTGACTGAGCGCACACCACCATTACTACTTCATGATGTTGCAAGTTTTTGTTTTATTTCAAAATATACCAAATTTAATAGTAGTACGTATATATTTGTAATAGCAACGGATAATTGTGAATAAAATAACAAAAGGAAACAAGTATCAATTTCAATGTGAAAACGACTTAAATATTGCGTATAAAATGTACAAATCGTCTTACACTCGTTTTTCTCTCATTTATGAAAAATGTATAATATTATTAAATACTAATTACACCCAGTCCTCTTTTTATTCAGTTTTACACTTGTCCATTTCTGCAACCAATGTATCGCGTAAAACAGGATTGGGTGTACTATTTTTTTTAACTATTTCTTTTATTAACAAATCCACATAAATGTCTTCATTTAATTTTTTTCTACCGAGAGATACTTTGTCTCTTCGAATCAATTCACAAACAATAAAACTTTTACTCTTCTTTTCTTGAGTTCGAACCATTGGAAATATTTCGATTCTTCCTACATTACTCACTAGGAGTGTGTGAAGTCGTCTCCTATATCCCAGTTTACTCCTGTTGTTAGTGGCGGATTACCTCATAAGCGAACGAGGCGCGAGCTTGTGGTCTCTAATCTTAGGTGCCCCCTAATAGCATATACATATTTTATAAAGCCAATAAAGGCATCCAAATTTGATTGCGCCTGGGACCTCCTAAATACTTTATGCGTCACTGGGAATAGGGCAAGAACATGAAAAGTGGTTATCAATCGTTCCCTCTGCGTGCCGTTTTTTTAAATCAAAAAGGTGAGGTAAAATTTTAGACATCACATACATCCATGTCTTCGAACAGAAATCCATTAATCAATTGAAAAATCAATGTATGAAACACAATCTAAGCCATCGACTTAGATCACTCGATCACGAACCCGACAATAATGCATAAATATACAATTATATTTAAACATATATATATAATTTCAATCAGGAGTAGGGTGGAGGGGGCTCAGAGGGTCAAATTAATTTAAAAATATCTGCAATTTCTGACTTACATATATAAATTATCTACGACAGCTTCAGTATACACGTATAGTTTACGGTAAATTACATTTTGTTACCTATAATAAATGTATTAAGTAGCGATCGATTAATTATTTAAATATTACGTATAATTGCATAAAAAAATTCACTCCTTCCCCAGAACACTAAGAATTTATTTGAGATTGAGCGAGCCCCTTGTTAACATATTGGCAGCCCAGCGCTGCTTTCAATGGATTTATGGTACAACCATTCATTTTCGAAGAGAGTAGGAAGAATAGGGCTAGGTCAAGTCTAGTGGTTAACTAATCGCTATTGTTACGCCCGTTTTTTTAGGATTTGGTGGTTGGAATATTTAGGTATCACAAACACTCATACCTTCGATCATAAATCGATAAATTTATCGAAAATATGTTGTTCGTACGAGGACTTAAACTCTTGAGATCGATGAAGCCAACGACGTTTACCACTGCGCCACGGACCCGAAAAACAATAATAACATTAATTATAGTAACTCTACCAATAACAAATTTATGACATATGTTACCGAAGGTAATCCTCCAGATTTAACGCTAACGGTGCTCGTCTGCTCCGCTTGCACGTAGCGCCGGCACCGCCTGTCCGCCTTTGTCAATTTATCGTGCTCATTGGCGGAGTGTTCGCGTGTTTCTAAAGACGCCATATCTTGATATCGTTATCATTCATGTTACTTTATTATTTATGTGATATCGGTCTTAGTCACTCGGGGTGTTTCTTTGTTATAAGTTGTCGTGTGAAGTGTCATCATCGTTGTTTTTGGGCTATAATCGGGACGTTTCGAAATAGTGTGGTGTCACATTACCTTTGATATGTTTCACAATATTACCTTGAAATTAATAATAATCTATCTGTAATAATTAATCTAATACTATAAAACCGGCAGATATTTATTTAATTGTGACCACCATTTGTAATCTGGAATATGTTTCGAATATTCAAAATACAAATATATGTCTGAATTTTATATGGTAAAGTAATTGTTTGACTATGCAAATATTTTTCATTTGCACTATCAACAGAGTTATAAATAGCAAGAATGAAAAATGACCATTTCTTTCCGTTTCGATGGGTTATTGCATTGTATCTTGTATCTTCATATATGATAACATAGAGATAACTGAATTTGAAAGTTAATTTATTTAACTTTTGTATTTAATAAACTAGGTATTTTTCACACTGCATGGTGTTTAAATAAATTAACTTTCTAGGTTAGAATATTTTTTTTATTTATTACAAAGATAAATATATTGTTTAGGAAATAAAATATATGTGCTCATAAAAGTATTGCCTGGATGATTTACAATACTATATTAATTAAATATATATAGAATCATGGGAACAGTTAATTTGCAGATGCAATATTTTAACACATAAATATATAGGGAATTATTGGTACATTTCAGTACCTAACTCATTTTCGACTAAAATTTGATATACAGTATTTTAGCTTTAAGCCAGAGACACTGGACCTCGGACCATTTATATTTTATGTGAGGTCCAAAACAATGATTATCAAACATCTGGTATTGCTTGCAAAAAAATACGTAAACAAATGAGTATTTTGGATACATTTGTATTTTTGTGTACTTACATTTATCTTAGCTCATTATACTATGTAAAGTATTTGATATATTTACGTATTACTATTAAAATGCTGCAGCCCACGTAATGTAATAAAAACCGGCATGTGACCCAGACGAAAAAAAGGTTGAGTATCGCTGCTCTTAGATATCAAATTTTAATTTAACAATTTAAATAATAATTGAACAGTAATACAAATAAGGAGCACCCGTATTTGTATTCATCAGGCGCGAAGTGGTGTTCAAATGAAGAGGTAGTCCATTTTAACGCTTTTTGTATAAATATTTTTATTTTATCCAAAGTCAATTCGATTGTAAAATTTTATCAGATATTGCGGTTTTGCAATAGATAATTCCTTGAATGCGACAGGGCTATCAGTAAATAAATATCTTCCAAATATTATGTTCATTGTATCACAATAGTTATGTAATTGTATTGTATTTACAAAAACCAATTATTTTTCAGTTAATCTTTTTGAAATAGGGACGTCTCGTGGTCATAGGCGAGTAGGCAGTTGTCTATGCGCGGCAAGTCCTAGGGAGCGGCAAATGATCGAAGAATATTTTTTTAAATTCACTAAATATTTTTGACACACGAATTTGGCTCAGAATATATATGGTGCCTCAATTTATTTGATAAAAAAAATGCATTTTCAATGGTATCTTATATTGACCGATGGGTGTACCTTCAGTACGCAAAAAATGTCATTGACTATGACATTTACCGATGCGACATTATAGGCGGCAGCTTTGGAGTATATCGCCTATATTTAAAATATCGCCTTTCGACATCTTCAGGCGTTCAAATGCACGGATGAACTTTTGTGCGAATGTATAAAATTTGAACGATTCAAGTTCAATATTAAAATTCCACCAAGCACCTTCAGTCAATATCTTAAATATAAATAAACATTTCAAAACATAGAGTGCTATGTTTAACATTGCCTAGGGGCGGCACGCACCCTAAGAACGTCACTGTTTCAAATAATTTGAAAGGTTATTTTTTTTCAGTTATATAAATTTATTGATAAATTTAAATGTTTGCGTGACTTTTAGTAATATGTACATTTTTTTGTAATACACCAATAATTTATTACTGATTTTGGAGTCTGAACGTTTGCCGGATTGGCCCTGCATCCTTTATTTATTATGTACAAATATTTTGCACATAAGAAATATTGATAATATGAAAATTCTCACAAGATTCCACCAAGAATATTTTTTTGTCTCGCCCCCCAATGTTTTTGAAAAACCATACGGTGCGTTTCTTGAAAAGTTTGATTACCCCTGGCTTAGAATATTAAGCAAAATATTCTTATGGTAATCATGTCAATTGGCATAAAGTTTCTTGGTCGAATCTGAATTGAAAATCTGAGCCTAATAACTTTATAGTATTTTTAAAATTTTATTAGAAATTACGTATGTAGTTCTTAAATATTAAAGGCCTTATATTTGTGATAGTGCTTTTATGTTTCGTTTGCGGCCGTGAGCCTTGACATGCCAAGTGCCAACCCCTTCATAAGTTGCATTCCCTCAGCTACGGCCCGCGGACCGGGTCCGGCCTTCCAGAGATTTCAATCCGGCCCTAGATTTTGAATATAGAAATAATTGTCACTTTCAAAATACAGTTTTTTTTTTGAAAATCTTAATAGGATTCTATTAGAATATTTTTTGTCAGGCCACCGAAGTTTTAAAAAAAAAAAATCATCCGGCCCTTTTCTCAAAATGTTTGGTGACCTCTGCCCTAAGCCTAAAGCAAACCTATCCAGCCCTTTTAGCCTCTGAATATTAATGAAGATAAAACGGGTAAAATTCGTCGTAATTCCTGATTCTCTACCCTTATTACTGGATCAGAATCATCGTCTCTAATGTGTTGACCAGTCCACGTCGTACACCCATGCCGAAACTGGGTCTTAGTTAAAAATATATTAAATCACAAAAGATAAAATATTCGAATAAAAGACAAAATTTAAACAGTAAAAAATCTACATAAAAGATAATATGTTATGCACTTCAATCATATCAATTATTATCAAATATTTTCTCTATCACTTGTAGATAATATGTATTTCCCCCGAAAAAATATAAGTTTATTAGTTATGATAAGTTTTGTACAGAGATAATTATTTAATTATTCATTTAACTATTTTTAAAAAGGGCGTATTACTATATTCAATTTTTTTCAATAATCGCAAAAAAACTGTGTTGGAAAAAACTTGCTTTCAGTACTTGGAAGGCCCCTGACCAGTAGCGTAGGAAGGGGGGTGCGGCAGAGCGGCACATTTTTGGGGGTGGCATTTTCAAAAATTTATACAATTTTTTTTGAGAAATTGTATGTATTCATAAATAAAAAAAAATTAAGCCACCTGTAGTAAAAACTCCTACTACATAGATAAAAATAGAAGTGATTTGAAAACAAAATTAGAGGAAATTTTGGGGGTGGCAAATTCAAGAACCGCTCCAGGCGGCAGGACCCCTTCCTACACCACTGCCTCTGACGGAATCAAATTTGGAAGCTCTGTGTTTCGAATTACTAAAACTCGATAAAAAATATTATATGGGTTTTATAGAATATTTACTATTTTGAGGCCCCAAGAGTGCGGCTCTTGCTCTTATGTGATAATCCGACACTGCCTGTTTTGTACACAGCATATGTTTTCATTTTAGGTCTTGACGACGAATTAGGCCTATTTATCAATGAATTTTATCACAGGGATATACATATTCCCATAAGAAAGGCGACCCTATCAAAATATGCTATAAGATCAAGATTGGTAATAAACCTTTATGAAAATGAATCCTATATTGCATCGCGTCGAAGCTTGGAAGAATCGCCATGATAAATCCCTACTTAAGATGGTTGTGTTGTTCATATGGATAATTAATTGGTTGAAAATTTAATCCTGTCTTTGCAAGAAAGATAAATCTCAATGATCATAATTCAATTGCAACAAAGTCGTTGGTCAGGTTTTGTCTACACCTTGCCTTTCTTTAACTGAATACAAAATAAGCAAATATCCCATTTTTTTGAACCTCTAAATAAGTTTTGCTTTCTGTACATTTTGTTTTTTTCTTTAAATTATATTAAGCCAGTAATTGTATATTTTCGATGCATATTTTAAGTGATATATAATATAATGTAATGCAAAAATGTAAAACCACTTGTTTGTATTATCACATGTGTTTATATTTGGGTCCATTCACTATACACTGTAATGATGATAGAAGATGTATGTATAGTGATACATTATTTGTGTATCTATTTCTCATATTATGTGTATTTAACGCCTAATAGCTATTAATAATTTGTTTCCTTTGTTCCAGAATAGTCATTTTATATAAACAACCATTTTAATGGGGTCTAACGCACTATTTCGACATCAGAAGCAATGATGATATTTCGGCCCGTAGTCAGCGCTTGCGCTATAGCACTCATAATGACCTTTGGATGTGCAGACGCAGACTTCATCGCCGACTGTCCGACGATGTGCGACTGCAAATGGCAGTCAGGAAACAAAGCTGCTAACTGCTCACAGCGAGAACTCACTGAAGTTCCTGACAAACTGAGCAGTGAAATCCAAAACTTTGATCTTTCCAACAATCCACTTATCAATATATATCCTAGGGCTTTTGATAATGTCGGTCTTTGCAATTTAAAGAAACTATGGCTACACGACTGCAAGCTGTCAACTATTGACAAAGACGGCTTCAGCGGATTAAGCATCATGATAGAACTTGACTTATCTAAAAACAATATTAAAACATTGCATCCTAGTACATTTCATGAAACAATAAAACTCAGGCACTTGATAATCAGTGAAAATAAACTGGAGAGAATAGAAGACGGTTTGTTTAACGATCTTCCGTATTTGCAGAAGATTGACTTGAGACATAATTCTATTTACAAACTCGGCACAAACTGTTTTACAAATCTGCCAGTATTGAAGACAATATTTTTAGAAAACAATAACTTGTCGCATGTAGAAGTTGACACAATAAACAAATTAAAAAGTATAAAGAGTCTCGTTTTACACGAAAATCCCTGGAAATGTGATTGTAAGTTACAATCTTTTAGAAATTTGGTAATCGACCACAATCTCTACACACATCCAACGGCGTGTGCCGAGCCAGAAAGACTGCGCAAAAGGCTTTGGATTGAACTAACATCGGAAGATTTCTCATGTCGACCACAAATTTTAGAACCATTCCATGGAACCACTATCAAAGCCAACGGTAAAAATATTACCTTGAGTTGTAACGTTGTCGGCAACCCAACACCTAACGTAAATTGGATGCTAAATTCTAAAATTTTGGGTGATTCAAGGAAGAATCACTTTGCTCAACGGTATGAAATAAAAGAGACAAAAACTCACGGCGTGTCCGCTAGATGGACAAATTTGACAATAATTCACGTAGAATACGAAGACAGCGGAGAATATACGTGCATTGCAAAGAATCTGGCTGGATTTGAAAAACGAACTGTGTTGCTTAATGTAAGTAGAACATTTGTCGCAACAACAGGAAATCAAGAAGGAGATACCATTTTGAATATCTACACATGGCCCATATGGCATATAGTTGCTGCAGTTGGGATAATTTTAATAATTTTGATTGTTGCCTTATTATTTTGCATAGACTGCATAAAGCGATACAATAAGAGGGCCATCTATTCGGATATGCAATATCCTAACGGAAAACCGCTAATTGAAGGCTCTGTCGTACCTGAAATTCAGAGAAGTCTTTCTACCACATTGAACCCCCTGAAAAAACCTGCTAGGCGATATGATAGGCTTTCTTCAGTTACAAGTGATGCCACCGAGATGACCGAGATGTCCGAGATGAGTAAAGTTTCACTGACAAACAATTTTGCTAATGGTGAGTTATATTTTTTCATTCATTATGACCGTGTCATCATAGAACCTTAGCACTAATTCTATTATTAGCTTACCACTAGTGCTGCCTTAGCCCTATCCTTCTTATCCTAGAAATTGAGTAACTGAGTAA
This sequence comes from Himalopsyche anomala, assembly GCA_031772345.1. NCBI lineage: Eukaryota > Metazoa > Arthropoda > Insecta > Trichoptera > Rhyacophilidae > Himalopsyche > Himalopsyche anomala. Next base: position 26,918,210 of record CM062829.1, read on the forward strand.
CAAGCAGTTCTCGCAGAAACTCTTCTATTGAGATAAACTCCATTAGGAGACCATATTATGCTCTGCATTGGGAATTGATCATAAAAAATGGTAATTGTTAACATATTGTTGTAATGTAATATTAAGTAAATATTAAAAATATGATTTAATGATTATTGGATAGCTTTTATTTGTAGAAACATGCTATTGCAAATGTATTTATGTATGCTTTAACAATTACTTCTCCTTATTTTCAAGATAAGTTATAAAAAACAGAGCTTATTTTGGATTATTGACGCAGTTTTTGTCATTACCTATATTTCAACATTCCAATGATTTTTAGGTTGCTATATTTTGTTTTTAAAGCAGTTTGTTTTGTATTCAGAAATGGTGATACACTATTTACGAACAATAACAATGGAATGCCTGAGAATAGGTCTTGATTATTTCTGTTGCAAAATTGTATAATGAAAACTGAAGGTAATGGAGAATTTCTCGATCGAGCTTCACAAAAAGCAGCTCGTTCACTTTTTTAGTTTGGTTAAAAGACTTTTATTTTGATTTTTGTCAAACACTATCAAATGACTTTACGCATAAAAATACATCCCTTTAAATATGTGTCAGAAATTAATTCAGCTGAAAACATTGTATCAATGTTTATTCAATTATTATTCCATATGAGCCTCTTTTAATTTTTGAATTTTTATCATTATTTTTATTCTTTTCCAGCTCAAAATGACGACGAAAATCATTATTCGAACATCAAAGACGCAACAAGGGAGAAATTCTCATTGAACAGTGGCCGAGCAAATGGACAACCTCAATTCCCGCCGAATTTTTACTCTTTCTCCCTGAAGGGAAGCCAAATTTCCCTTGCGTCCAGTTCAGCATCGACGGCAACGGATGGCTCCCGACTACCACTCAAAAACCATGCTCAAAGTCTCTCACACTCGTCGATCTATTCGCAGAACCCCCACATTTACAGAAGTCTTCCGCGCTCTAGCTCTCAATCTCTGTATCCACCTATTAAGCCATACCCAAAGTATATCACCTTACCCAGAAGGCGGTATGCTTCCAGTCGGTCAAGTATCAGTACCTCTCCTGGTCTTCCTAAGTTAGTGGAATACGAAGAGCTTGTCAACGATAATTTAGGACTCCGAACGACAGCCAGCGGAAACTCGATGCTCTCTTTAAATAAAACAGAACTAGATCAACAACATTCTCCTATAGTTAGGAGAAAAGAATTAATTACGTTGCCTGGTGGTTACCAAGAATCCTCCCCTACCCTTTACACATGTGTGGAAGAAATGAAAAGAGCACCTGCTTCAACTTCAAGCATCATCTACAAAGAAGTGACTCATCCCAGAGGGAATGGAAACTCTGTACAATTGCAGCTATCACCGAACACTGCGGAGCCTTTAGAACCTAATGTCAAAATATTTAGTCCAATCATTGATAACAATAGACAAACTTTGACTTCTATTGGCAACAACAAGCTATATGATCCGATTTACACTATGGAAAGAAGCAGAAAGATTCCTCCACCACCTCCACCCAAGCCTAAAAAGAAAATCCCCCCCAATACCAACGGACCCCTGTTTGAGGAAGATGGAGAAGACGGAACGGAAGTATGATAGTTGCTTAGTTAAGAGTGAGTGTAGCTGTCTATAGTGACACCTATAATTAAGATAAATTATTGAAGTGACTTATTTACAAACATTTGTGTAATTGATAATTTAATCGTAAAAATCGATATTCTTGCACGAGTGTGGTGTTTTTGTAAGACTACTCACAAACTGCTGTGTTTTTTTTGTAGCCTACCTTTCCTGTGCAACTTTGATCTAAATATATTTTATTACAGTGGCAAGTGCGTGAGGACAAATTTTACTGAAATTAGTAATATTTATTTATTAAGAATATAAAGTTATAGTAATGTAAACAAAGATTGTTAGTTAAGAATGAAAGTATGATAAATAAGTATAAAACAAACTAGTAGTGAACTAAATTTATACAACGGTATAATGCCAACAGATGTTTGATAGATTACTGCACATAATATTTTTTTTTGCGTGTTGATGATCGTTTGCTCAGTCACGATTAGGGAATACAATCTCGGGATCCCGTACGGTTTTCGATACATTTAAATCCCGAGACTAGAAGACATGATCCCGAAGCTTTCGGGATTGATTTTAATACAGAAACGTGTTGGTTTTCAAGTCGGCAGTTCACACATAAGCAATAAACATTGCCCAATTTAAGCTCATTGCGATAAGAATGAGTTATTGCAGACGATAAGGTAATTTGATGCCAAGCGTATTAAGTTTCTTCAACGCATTTTAGTGAACTATATTTTAATGCATTTTACGACATTAATATGTTTTTAAGCTTCGCATTTTTCGCTTTGTTTTCTACTCCTTACTGAATGTTACCAGATACCAATTACACTGTTTTGCGAGATTTATTGATAGATAAATAGTAATTTTGTACCGTAAACCAAAACCTTAGACTAAATAGCGAAACAATTGATGCTCTGGTACTTCGGGAATATTTTAAAATAATATTTAAATTACTTCTATTTACTCCAATAAAATTATTAAGAATGTATGTACACGTTAATTTTAAAACTCTTCACTCTTGCAGTCTGAAGTAGGTAGGTATTTTTTTCAGCTATCAACATTAATAATTTTGAGTTATATTGCGTATTTTTACATAATGTATGCATATTAAGTTCGTATAATAATTATGGCGCATATTTTTTTTACGAGTAATTAAAAAATCCACCCCTTCACCTGTTCATCGCGAATAGCTGAGATTAAGAGAGCCTCTTGGTAATGCGTTGGCAGCCCACAGCTGGTTATATAATATATAATAAATAATAATTTTTTAAATTTATTTTTGGACAATATCATCAATTTTTATTTCTTAAAAAAAGTATTTTAATGAAACTGATTTCGGGACCAGTCCTGGGATCCCGGGATCGTAAATTTCTAATCCCGAAATCCTGGGATCAACATTTTGGCTCAGATTGAATTCCCTAGTCACGATGATAAAACTGTTTTTAAAAAAATAAAAAATACTAGATTCTAATTTCTTAATCTATTGTTAAAAATTGTAAAATTTGGAAAGTATTTGAAAAAATAATGAATTTTACATTGTTTTCAAACAATTGACAGTGCTTCACACATTTTACCGACGACCTAATATAATTGTTTTCTTGTATTCTATACTGGTGAGAAATTGTCGTTCCTGTTACTGAATTGTAAGTACTCAAGGATTTAAGTCCTACCCAATTGCATTGTGAAATATTCAGATCTTTCACACATTAATTTAATTGATGTATCAATTTGTATCCAATGTAATGCATTTTGTAATATTTTCATTCCTTAACAACCACCCCTTATTCAACACAAAGAGAGAAAATATTCCTCCTCCTCTAATATAACTTCTTTTTTTACCATGTCGACCTCCAATTCCAGCGTATGGGCTCCTAATGAAGGTATCTCAACAAAAGTTGCTACTCGAAAAACTGCATGTTATTCAGTAGCTTTACTTTTCATTTTCGAAGAGAGTTGAGAAGACAAACTCCCAGCACATTCATACACTTTGTGACAAAAAGAAGGAGTGAAGTTTCTCTTAACTCTCGCGGCTCGGAGACTAGAAAAATACTTCTCTGCCGATGGGGGTCATTTAGGGACCCCAGTGGTTTCCTCATTATTGGCCTTATTCTTATGAATTAAAAAAAAAAATAGTCTAAGGGCTTTAAAATATCTCTCTGCATCATTCCTCATACATTTTTTTATAAAAATCCGTGGTTTTTTAATAAATAATCATATTTTAAGTTGCGCGTAAAAAAGACGTCAATCCAGTGCAAATATTAATTTGCTACTGACGCATTCAGCCTAGTTATCTTACGAAGGATCGCTGATAAGCGGGCGCTTATCTCTTATCTTATCGTATTTATATAAACTACAAAAGGTCCAAAAAACTATGATATAAGAATACCTTAATTATTACATTGTATCACCCATATTAAAATAGATATTTAAGAAAATGTGGGTATTGGGGTCGCATTTCTTGAGCTTAGAACCGGAAAAGTTAATAACAGGTTTTGAAATAAAAAAATAAAAGCGGTGGGCTGCCAATACTAAGGGCACGCTCAATCTAAAATCAATTCTCGGTGTTCTGGGGAAGGAATGATTTTTTTATCACTCCTATGCAATTATATGCTATAATTAAATAAGCAATCGATTGTTACTTAATACACTTATAATATGTGACAATATGCAGTTCACTGTAAACTTATTCATCCAAATGGCTAAAAATGTACTACTGTGTATACCGAAGCTGTCGTAAATTATATACGAGTCAGAAATTGCAGTTATATATTAATTTGATCTGAGAATATTGTTTTCTCTTAAATTAACAAGGGGCTCGTGCGAGCCCCTCCGAGCCCCCTCCAGCCCACCCCTGCTTTGCTCGCTTCCATGTCATGCCAGCATCCCTCAGTTCCGCCGAGTACATCCTATGGATAGTACCTGACGCTCGTCCAGGACGCCGGAATCCCACCTATCGGAATGGAAATTAATCTAAAAAACATCCATTCATAAACTGATTATTTCTAAATGTATCCGTACTGGGCTTTGAGCAAGTGATCATTACAACCAAAAAGCACAATTTTGACAACTCGACTACTAACTTGATAAAAACTAATACTTTTCATTTCATCCTTAAACTTTTTGTAGATGGGATGAAGCTTCTCCTAATTTCAATATAAAAATATGAAATAAAAGAACAATAATTTTATCACAGAATTCATTTATTTCTCCCATTTATAAACATCACCACCTTCACAAAAATAAAATAACCCGCTGAATAACAATATTAAAAATAGTTTATCAATTTATTCAATTAAAAGGAATGACCATGGTAAGTTGTTTCATCGTAGGCAACAGGTATCGCTGAATAGTCATGCGCCTTTTCAACAAAAACAGGGTAAGGCTTATCTACTGGATATGGTTGAGGTACATAAACCTTAACAGGGATTGGAATTCTCTTTTCAACTTCGACTGGGTAAGGAACCTTTTTCTCAACTTCTACCGGATATGGCTTCGGTACTGGAACCGGGTAAGGTTTATCGACGTAAACCTTAACCGGAATTGGCACATTCTTATAAACGGGATACGGTTCTTTAACTTTGACTTCAACAGGATACGGGACCTTCTTCTCAACTGGGTATGGCTTAGGAATGTAAACTTTAACAGGGTATGGAACCCTTTTTTCTACTTCAACGGGATATGGGACTTTTTTCTCTACTGGATACGGTACTTTCACGTGCACCGGATAAGGTACTTTTTTCTCTACCGGATAGGGTACGGGATGAGGAACGGGTACTTTTACCTCAACATGTTTTATTACTGGTACATGTTTGATAACTGGGTACGGTTTTGGAACATATTCTTTCTCTATTACTTTGACTGGATAAGGTTGGGGTACTTTAACCTCCACAGGGTATGGAACCTTTTTTTCCACTGGATATGGTACTTTTTTCTCGATTATCTTATGTACAATCTTCTCAACCGGATACGGTACCTTCTTTTCTACAGGGTAAGGTTTCGGTACATACACTTTTACCGGAACCTTGACTGGAACTTTTTTAACAACCGTTTGCACATATTTGTGATGGTGATGATGATGATGGTGCTTGATTTTAGTCTTGTATTCCACATGATGAGTTTCCGATGTTTCCAATTCTTTTGGAGTTCTAGACGATGTCGATATGAAGTTCAACTTAGACGCCATACCACTGAAACCATAAGAATTACCTTTTTTCATATCAGTCTTTTTCTTTACTAGGTGTCTGTAGTATGAATTGAATCTAGGGTGCATCATTGGTCTGTGTCCGCCATTTAAATGGCCCAACTGTCTCTGCGGCCGTATGTTTGCCTTTTTTTTTACGTATATGATAGTCTGTCCAGTTTGGTAAGTCTCCTGTCTGGGTTTTCGGTAATAGTCAGGTTGTATTTGTGGCACGATAGGCATCCAAACATCGGCATCTGAACTTTGATTTTGTGCATTTGGCAACACCTGAATGCTCGCCTCAGCCATGCGGAATCGGTCAGTCTGTCGTTCGTGAAAAGGGTTGAGGAATTGTGAGTGTGCTCGAGTCAGAGGCGAGTATGTCTGTTTTTGTACATGCTTTTGATTATTGTTTGATTTGCTATAGTAATTTATGGATTTTTGTGATTTTGCTCCGTACTTTTTGACAAATTTTTCTAGATCAGTGTCCGGCGGAAGATCTGTGGCGCCGACGAGCCCTCGGTAGCCTCTGGGTCTCGATTCCTCAGCTACTTGATCAGTGAACACTCTGTACACATCTGATGTCACTTGGTTAACGACAAGCGTTAACAATGATATCAGCAAAGTCCCCTAAAAATTCATTGATAAACTATTATTTTGGTTGTATGCTACTAGAATATGGATGAAGCATAATATTAATCATTTTTGTAAATAAATTTTAAATCTAAGAAACCTCAGGGTTGAAAACATTAAACACCAAGATTTCATTTTCAGTGAAAAAATATTTTTCCTGTTTTTTAATCAAATTGCATTAGATAGAACAGCTAAAATATTATCCTAACTTAAAAGTCCTCCATGCATGTCCTCATAAGGAAAGCTTAAAACTTAAATCTGTGCCTCATAAAGTTATTGTTATTTATGTTATTATACTCCTATTATAGAAGTATTGATTTCATTTATCTGAAATATTCTTTGACTGTATAGTGTTTGAGTATGGTGAGCAAATCCCTGTTTCAAAATACGTTACAAATCTAAAACATTGCTGCTTAGAGAATTTAATGTTAACACTATGGATAGAAATAAAATATTAACAAATATGTATACTATATAACAATATCCAAACAAAAAAATGAATTAATGATACGATTTTGTTTCAACATTTGTGAAAATATTGGAAGAGCTGCAAGCAATATTATTTTAATAGTGTATAGTGTAATACAGCGATGATAATTAGAACATGTTAAGAAATTTTATATTCTTGTATTTGTTTATAAATAAACATTTGTTTCACGTTTGAGTGACCAAAATTACTCATTGCATGAACATAATCCATTTCACTGAATGCTTGCATGTTCTTAAGTGATCATTAGCATAATATTAATGTGTTTTTTACAACTGCTATATATGGTTAACAAAAGTGCTCATTATCAATTGCAAATTATATTTGCTTTCGACTGTATCTCTTTGCAGAGTATTCCTATTATTATTGCAGAAAATGAAAAATACAAAATAACTTATTTTTACAAAAACATGCAATAAGAAATTACAATTTTTTAACTCGTAACACCCCAAATTACAATATTAGAGCAGAGACTGAAAACATAATATAATCAATGAGTTTATTTTGAAAAAACTTCTTTATTATCATAGGTTAGGGTTTTCAGTGTCCCAAATAATTGGGAAATGCTGTTTTTAAGTTATAAAAATCTAATCAGTGGGATATTGCTGTTTTAACTGAAAACTATTTTAGTGATTTTGTATTAATCTATTATCGATTCTTTAACATGAGTTGTTTAAGATCTAGAATCATAAATGGCTTATTTGCGAACTGCCTCATTTATTCAGCAGCCAACAAATGTGGAACATTATAAATATTTAATTGCTTGTTCGAAAACAAAAATAATTAAGCTAGCCGGATTAAGAATTGACATATTTTCAGTTATTCATGAATTCGCATTCTGTATATTTTTCAATTCCACCCGTGAAACTATATTCTTATGTAAAAGACTCTATGTGATAGTTGATTCTTGATTCTATCCATTCAAAAAATTAGACCAGTTATAGATATGAATCAGTGGTTTATGATACAAATGACATTCATATGTTTAAACGGAATTGGAAAGCAAAAATGTATAATATCATTCTATCGCAAAATGATTGGGCTACTCAAAAAAAAATCTGCTCTAAAACTTCTCTATTAGAATGTACCATTGAATATGTAGTATTGAGGATGGAATAAAGTATACATTTTCTACTAAATAAACATTTTTTTCTTGTAAATGTGTATTAAAAAATACCTATCTTAGAGAAAAGAATACAAACAAGAGGTCGCTCTTATTTTTAGCAAACCACTCATATAGAAAATGGATGATTTTATTTACGCAGCGATACCTAAGAGATACAAACAGCTGTAAGTCCTGTAGTCTCTGAATTGATATTTTTCACTGTAAGTTTATAACACTTTTAGTAATTCAGAAAGCCAGGATTCTTAATTAATTTAAGATGAGAAAACACAACATTATCACATTTGTTTTTATTATATTAAAAGTACTTAAAATACAAAACAGTTTCGACTGCTCTTAGATTCAATCATTAAATAAAATAGTAAGAACAGTTAAAACTGTTTTATTTTTATGTTTTAGTTAAATACTTTTCGTCAAAAATTATATAGGCTACATAAAATTTACATTTCGTAAATTATAACCAGCTTAGTTTGGATATGAAATGATGTAATATTATGAGACAATCTATAACACCAACAAGAAATAACACGGTATCACGTTATTCTCAATAATTGTTTGTAGCTTATTAAAAATCTTCTTCACTATTATAGACATTTCAACGTTTATTATGAAATGACTTTGGACAATATTATGTTATTATATTTAGTCTTTTGGCTGTCGTAGAAAAAAGTACGTTTGTACCTAGTACGCTGGCTATAATTTGCAATTATTAATTTAATTAGTAATTGATGGGGTAACTCGCAACTGGTGTGTTGAGCACGAAAAATTTTACAAGATATCTCGTCTGTGGCAGTCATCCAGTTAACTAAGTTTACTAATTTATATTATTTATACTTTGCGAAGATTTAGGTAAACAATAAATCTGTTATATTGATGAAAATATGACAGAAATAATCAGTTGACTTCTAGCAAACCCAAATCACTGTCTTCATTAATTAATTTCAATAATCCCAAATGTTTTACCCATTCACAGATGTGTTACAATATTACAAAAAATTCACTCTACTTTTTATAATATAAACACTGAAATTATTATATTCACTATATAGACAACTGTAATCATTTTCAACCACTGAAGATAAACTCAATAGAAAATATCACAAATATTAATATATTTAAAATCAGGAAACAGAACTTTTTTCACAAGTTAAATGATAATGTTTATAATATCCTTATTTTTAAATACACAACACTGTTTCAATATTCATTTTTGTCCAAGATCAGTCACAAATCACAATAATAAGTCCAGAAATAAAACATCACTCGTCACTTGCTGTGTAACACTTTGTTTTACCCTTAAATTCCCGTATTTATATTTGTATTATATACTATGTTTATTTATCTATTCCACATTATACCCACCGAGTGTCTCATATTTCATACTATTCCATACACAAGTGATCCACTAATGGTTAGCATGTCTATCCGTGCAAGCTCTTTTATAGGGTATAATAGTCATTAAGTAATTCATGCAACTGAAATAATTTACATGCAATGACTTTCTCTGGTTGTGATAGTCACTGAGGTATACTGCAAGTAATGCCATAAATTCAGTTTTATAAATAAATTTTATTGTATACCTAGTTTTGTTTGATGGGTAAACTCATCTTAATTTGATCAGAGATAACATTAGTAATTGTTAGTAAAATGATAGTAACTAAATATTATATGTTAAAACTTTTCACAAACTCTCCATGTATGAATGGCAAACACGATGTGTGAATCAATGGTTTTATTTTAATATACTCAGAGTTTTCTTAAATGTGTGCATGAATATTTTTTATTTATCTATGTTATTCTTTGAATTAAGTTCTAGAAAGTCACTCTTAGAATAATCTCTTACAAAATTTAATAAGTTACAAATGAAATTGTTTTTAATTGACTTTGACAATTGAAAGTGAGTTATCAAAAAGTTAAAGCTGGGTAAGATTTTTCAAGGTTCTATTTAATCTTTGAGATCTTAGGAATGAATGATTTTGGTCTTTGATTCTTGAAAGATTTCATACATTCATTTTAACTGATATCATTTTATCCAATATCAAATAATCAAAGTCCATTTGCTGTAATGCTTACAGGCTTGGGGGTGAAAAAAATATGAAAACATTCAACAGTGTTACAAAGGTTGAAGTAATTGTTAAGTAGTCAATGTTTCAATGTTCATATTTTTTTTATTTGCTGTTAACTATTTTTACTGGGTTGTGATAATTTGACAAAATTGGTTGGTGTGAAAATTGAGTTTTGTTAAATTAAAGAAAAAAATAAAGCAGAATATTTTAGAAAAATTAAAATAAATAGATCTAAATTAAGTGTAGATGCGATAAATTATTTGTATTTACCTCCAAGTTCAATGAATGCATTTACTAATTTGTATATGCCATTAACATTTTCATCTTAAATACATTCCTGTCATTCATACAGATAAATTGGATTACAAAGCAAGATATTTGATTATTACAAGATGGTAGATGTAAAATAAATAAATCTAAGCAATTGGTTGGTATTTGGATAAGACTTCATTGCAGATTACAATTTACTTATTTGATTTATGGTTTTCAAAAGTATGTGATATGCGGGCTTAATCATTTCCAGATTAATAACATGATGTGACCTAAACATATGAATTGCGAACATAGAAGATACTGACACATTTTGAATAAGTGTGGATAGATGTAAACAACCACCCACAAATAGTTTGTGCGCTTTCTGTATAGGAATTCAGGCCATCCACTGAGCTGATCTAGCATTGGAATATATTGATACCGTCAACTTTGTGTGTATTATACAATTTTTGCAGACCTTTAATCTATGTTTACCATAGTGGATTTATCTTGATGCAAATTTATCATCGGCTCAAAAGTCATATCTATTTTTGAGGAAAATGTTTCATAGTGATATGAAATTTAAGTACATATATCTTATCAATTTTATATCTAGAAATACTGAAATATTATTAAGATATTTTGTTACGGTTATGGTTTCCCTTTTTACTTACGATCTAAATTAATCATCGCCTAACAAAAAATGATAAACATAGAAGGCTCTCATTTTGTATTGTATCAAAAGAAAATACATGATTATTAATTATTTCATACAAGGAGATCGTTTTTGCATGTTCCTGGCAGATTTGACTGATGAGTTTTTACCATTTATCATCATTATCTGCGGATATTTGTAATGTGAAATTACATTTGTAATAAAAATATAGTCTTGATTCGTGTTGTACAACACTACTTCCACGTTACATGAAGTTATGGCAAACTATATATTTTAAATTGATTTCATAAATTAAAATGATGAATTAATATAAAATACAACAACGTTCTGCATTTTACTGAGACTGCATGTACAGTTTTTCAATTTAAATAAGTGTAAAAAACCTCATACATATGATTGCATGATACATACGCATGCTTCACTTAATATATTATATCTCTAGGAAATTACCAAGAATCAGTGAAAAGAAAATTAAGTTACTCCAGCCGGTTTGGGTGGAATAATCTCATGTTCCATAAATTTTAATAATACCCATACAATATAACCCAGAATGAAAAATATATAGTTTATTTTCATTATTCTAAAAGTTAATTTCTGTTTGCTTAACAATTTTCGATCAACATAATTATGATTCATATGTAATAATTTTATTTTTAAGTACTTTTTTTATTTTACCCATTTGCAACAGTTTGAAATTTCATACATTAATTTTCGAATAAATTTATGTATTCTTGGGAGTGGCTTTCTTTGGGAGAGTGATTAGCTTAATACTAAGCTTTTCCTTACAATATTCTTCTATCCATAACAGTTTGACTAACGAATGACTCTAATTCATGTATGCTCTAAGTTCTGTAAATTTGATTAACGCAGTCTTTTTTTCCACATTTGAAACATGACTGAATGAAAGTGTGTTCATGAAATACCTATAGAAACTTTTACCTCTACTTTTCAAAAACACAGTACATTATGTTGTAAAAATAAATTCTGTATAATTAGATAATATCAGTTATATAAAGATAAATTACATCAGTACTCTGTACCTAATCTACTGTCAAAATACTTCATAAGTGTTCCAAATGCTCAAAATTATTATAAAACCAAGGATAGGGCATTGAAAACATATTAAAATTGAATAGTTAAATATAATCAAATGTACAAGAAGTATGCACAAGTTAACTTTGGTATAACAATATGTAATTAATTATCAAATAAACTTGGTCTTTTCATTTTTCGATTATTACTCAACATGCTGTGAAATAAACCCATTTCACTTTTAGTATCATGAACAATAACACAACAATTATTATCGAGTCCATAGATGGTGTTGCGATGCCATTGGAATAGGTACAACACAGATATTGTTATGACTACAAAAAGGCTCGCTTGGCTGATCGCATAAATCAGAAATAGACAACATTTAGAAGCGTATATATTCACATAATTGTTACAAGATAAATAATAATTAATTCTATTTAAGTATTATTTCATTTGCTTACAAATATGATAATTGCAAAAATATATAAATTTTTGAGACGAAAAATTTTATTAGAAATCGTTTGATGGGCCAAATAAAATATTGCCGGTATATGGTGGGCCGCATAAAAACCAATATTAATTAATAATAACCATGATACTTTCTTTATTTTAAAAACAGCCAAACAATTATCAAAACATTTTATTTACTTAATAATTAATGTGACACTTGTTTTTTTCATACTATTTGATTTTTTTTTATATCGACTGGTAATTTATTCGATGCACATCGCAGTTGATTGGTTAAGTTTTCATCGGCCAGCCTGTTGCTACATTTCATTTTTACTATTTCCAATTTTGAAAAGAACGACTCGCAGCAATATGTGGTCCCAAATGAAGCTGTAATGCATATTGATTAGAGGTCTATTAACTCCATTTATGACCCAGCTGTCATGAAAACAATTGGATGTCATACACAAAATGCTGATATAAATTTGGCAAATTCACATCACTGCTTTGTTTTGTTAGACTTATAAATAACAAAACGCAAAATATATTTGTAGAAGGCTGTAAACTCCAATAGGGCCGCGTGTTGGACATCACTGGTCTAAGCAATAGAAAAAAAAATAAAAAATAGTGATGTGAATGTTGCCCACCTCTTTTATATGTACAATGCAACTTCTAGTGCACTGGATTATGGGTGCAGTGATGCGTGATACAATGAAAGTGCAAATGCAAGTAGATTCCAATAGATGAATATCCAAAGAAAGTTTATCACATTCATTAGGCTAAAAAAGTTTATAAAGACAGGGAAGCGTTGGTGAGATATGCACATAAACACTTTGATAAATTTGTAGCATTTCCTTAGAGGAAGTCTCGTATTACTCGTACCTTTTTGTTAGAGAAAAAGAAGAATGAGTAATTGTCAATGAAATAAGCCAATTAGTGCTTATTTTAAATATCACTTGAATGCTTATTTAAAATTTAATCACCATGAATGAATTCATAAATAAATATTTGAAAATATTCATTCATGAATTTAAGCCCTCGAAATTCTTGCCGCAACTGGTTATGACAAAAATAACAAAGCCCTGTACATGGGGTTAAGATATAGGGTAAATGTAAGTAACCCATTTAAGAACCAACATGTCCCTGTAGAAACATTTCTCCAGTCCAAATTTCAAATCTTCACTTGCTTTTTCAACGTACTGAATTTTCAATTTATATATTTACCTTCAGAATATGAATATATCCATACATCGTATGAACATATTAAAATATCGGATACATCAATTCGTTTATTGATTTATAAAAAAACCTCAAATTGTTTAATTGCTTGTAGGGTGAAAAATGGATATAGCCCACAGTAAATATTATTTGCAAACATGCATTATTTCGACATTATTCACACTAAACACGCGTATGTGATTGACTGACAATCAGTCCTCATATACTCATACTTTTACCTTTCTCCCCAGTGAATACGTAGATCAGACTCAAAACCAGGACCTGGTAATATTTTTTTTTACCATGTCCGCTCCCAATATGGAGCATATGGACTCCTAATGGAGTTTATCTCAATAAACTCAGAGAATATCTGGTAAAAATACATGTTGTTAATGTTTATGTTTCTAAAGGAGCAGCAAGAATTGAAGAATAATAAATCAAACAAATACTGTTATTATGAAATCTTTTAATTTTTTAAGTAAATAAATATTCTACATTCTCTTATACTATCGAATTTTAGTTATAAAAAACGGTATAAATATTTTATTTTATTTTATTTTATTTATTGTTTAAAATTAAAATTATGGTACATGGCATAACAGCTGACGCCAATTCGCCATGTACTTGACAAATAAAAGACACAGAATATTAAATAAAATTACATAATACATAAAAATCAACACAAAAAATCAAGAAATAAAATAGTAAAATTTCACAAACAGTTCACAAATACTATCACCAAAAACATCCACTTCACTAGGCAATGAGTTGATCAATCGAACGGCCCTAGGAACTGGAGACTCATACCTCCTAAGCGAGGTATAAGTTTTTAGAAATAAAAGTTTTCGCTCATAATTTCGCCCACGTGAAAATAAATTGAGAGCATGTAAATTAATAGTCATGAGTATTTCAGGATTATTAACTCGGCCCCGAAGGAGAAGAGAAAAATGCTTTAAGCTTGAAAACGATCTTCGAGCTTCAAGAGAGTGAAATGATAACATTCCTAAAAGAAATTTGGTGGGGTAGTATTCATTTAAGGAATTATCAAAGGGAAAGAATTTAAATTTTTTGAAATAATAATATCTAAGAAATTTCTTATGGACTTTCTCCAATTGCAGCTTGTATGAACTTTCATACGGACTCCAAATGATGGATCCATATTCAAGCTTACTTAAGACCAAAGAAACATAAAGCGTGCGAAACACAGTTGGGTTTTCAAATGGTTTGCTTTGTCTAACAATAAACCCAAGAAGTTTGCTTGCACTCAGTACAATAGAAGTAATATGTGAATGAAAGTTGAAAGAGGAGTCAAATCTTATACCAAGATCAACAACTTCAGACAAACGCTTTAAAGCATCATTAGATATCACATAGTTATATAAGATAGGAAATCTCAAGCGAGAGAAGGAAATACAAAAACATTTCGAAATGTTGAAGTCGAGTTTGTTTTTTATAGACCAATTCAAAAGAGCATTTATATTCTGTTGCAGAATAGTACAGTCAGACTCATTACTGATACGTAAAAACAGTTTTAAATCATCAGCAAAGAGTAGATACTTTATTCCACGTATACATTCTATAATATCATTTATAAAGATAAGAAATAAAATTGGGCCAAGATTTGATCCCTGTGGTACGCCGGAATATGTTGGAAAGACGTTTGATACGCACCCAGCGTAATCAACATATTGGCGTCGATTTGACAAATAGGAAACAAAAAAACTAATCATCTTGTTTGAGCATCCTACAGCACTCAATTTATCTAAGAGAATATCATGGTCTACACGGTCAAATGCTTTAGAAATATCTGTATAAATAGCATCAACCTGACAGTGAGAATCCAAGGATTGCGAAATATAATCAGTATACACAATTAGATTGGTCGTAGTTGAACGTGCTGATCTAAAACCATGCTGACAATCAGTTAATTGACAATCAACATGCATATAAATATACCTATGTAAAATAGATTCAAAAAGTTTAGCTGGTGCTGATAAAATTGCTACAGGTCGAAAATTTGTGATTTCAGACAGAGAGCCTTTTTTATGGACTGGTCTTATGCGAGTCAAGCTCCAACATTTTGGAAAAGTGAAGGTACTTAAACTTAAATTGAACAGATACAATAGAGGTGCACTTAAAATAGATTTGCAGCCTTTGAGCAACCATGGGGGAATACCATCAGGACCCACTGAAGCTTTTGGGTAAAGACGAGAGAAAGCATACCGCATATCGGACTCATTAAGATTATTGATATCAAGAGTAGGCCAAGAAGAATGTACAGACTCCGATTGGGAAGGGATGTATTTTGGTGGAATATTAGAGTAAACTGATTTAAAATGCATAGCAAAACCCTCAGCAATGGCCAGGTGACCATTCAATATACTACCATCGAGAGACATAGATGAAAGCTGAGCAAAAGAGTCACGTGTTTGGCGAACATAGTTCCAGAAAGTTTTAGGGTCTGAATTTATGTTCATACCGATTTGGTTAATGTAAATTTTGTAATCGCTTTTAATGAGTTCGTGAACTTTTCTGCGCAGCTCAGAAAAAATATTATAATCATTCGGACATTTATAGCATTTCCATTTTTTATGGCACTTATTTTTTTTAATAATACATTGAATAACATTTTTGGAAAACCATTTTGGAAAGTCACGTTTTGAGCCCGAGTTAAAATTTTTATCAAAAAAAATTTGCAAGACATCAT
Organism: Himalopsyche anomala; assembly: GCA_031772345.1. Classification (NCBI taxonomy): domain Eukaryota; kingdom Metazoa; phylum Arthropoda; class Insecta; order Trichoptera; family Rhyacophilidae; genus Himalopsyche; species Himalopsyche anomala. The sequence continues at coordinate 26,934,629 of CM062829.1, forward strand.
TAATTTTATTATAAAATACACTGACAGCCTTGTCAATATCGCTGATCACATACATATCGTCCCACTCAATGCCGTGCATTGTGTTGTACATATGCAATAAGTCACCGCGGCGAAAATTCCACGAAGCTTTTTTTAAAGTGCTATCAGGAAAATCTTCACTCACATCACTTTGATTGCGGTGATAACCGGTTAATTTCTTTTTAAAAATAGGAAACTCAATTACTAAAGCAGGATGATATGTGTCCTCAGGGACAAGCGGATCACCACTTGCATACACCGAGACACAACAATCTACATCAGCCAGTACCAAGTCTAAAATTCTTGATTTTGCATTCCTAATCTGTGAGAACTGTTTAAGATTCACACAGCTCAAAAAATGAGCAAACTCCAACTCTACCCTGGGCGCTGATGAATATAAATTGAAATCACCGATTATAGCAATAGAGTTTCGTACAGGTAAATTTTGAAGGAAGTTAAACATCTGTTCATATGTTTCAATAGAGCATTTCGGCGGAAAATAAATACAACAAATTGTGTGATGTGATTCACCGCATATCAACTCAACAACAACAGCATCAACGTTAATGCACGGATTGCACTCAATCCTAGCAACACTATCAACGCTGTCAGTGCGTATGGCAATTAAAACACCACCACCTCTTTGGCCATATCTCCGATCTTGACGAAAAACAATAAATTTACTACCAAAGAGCTCAGCATCATAGACAGAATCATTAAGCCACGTCTCACTCAGGCAAACAACTGGATAGCTAACCGCCATAAGAGCGTTCCGTAGCTCAACAGATTTAGTCCGTAGACCCCTTACATTTTGGTAGTAAATTTTTAACATTTTAAATCCACTATTTTTATAAAACAGTCACATTTTTTTATTTATAATTGTTGGCTTTATTTGCCATTCTTTAATTATCGAATTGACTGGCCAAATGTTAGGACATAGAAAAATTTTAATTTTCGATTTAGGCACCTCAATTTTAAACGAAGAATATTTCGCTTTTGTTAACAGTTCCCCTTCACTTAAAAAAATTGTAAGCCCTTCCTCAGTTGTATTCGGATGAAGCGACCAAACATGAATGGAAGCTGTACGCTCAATACCAAAGCAAGCCGAACTGCCAACTCTCGTTCCACATATCTGTGTTGGTGATGAAGGGGCAGTCATTGGAATATGGTTTTTACGGTTTTTTTTTTGAATTGTTTTCCAATGATTATTATTGCTAGGCTCATCAATAGCCGCAGTTGTTGAAATTGTTGAAATGGGCTGCTTTTGCTGGATTTTGTTTGGTTCATTATCATTCACAAGGTTAATAACGGCAGTAAAAGGAGTAGTGGCAGGTAGCACATTTACGTTTGGCTTACACGTGGATGCATTAGCAATGGGTTTAACAACAGAAAATGATGATCGGGTGATCCTTTTATTGGTTTTGATTGTCTGGCTATTGGATGGCTCTATTATAGCTGGCACATTCACCGTCGAATTCTTCGAAGTCAACTGACATTGGCATTCACCAGTCTCAACGTATTTCTTCACAACTTCAATACGCTCAGTTAGAGCTTTAAGACTTTCGATAATAATATTCAGTTCACTATGAACATCCATTTTGTTAAAAATATTTATAATATTTTATATTACTATTAATACACGAAAAAACTATTACTAGCATTTATTAAAGTAAAATTAAGGTAGATTGAAACGAGCACGTCAATCCAGTGAAGATGTTGTCATAGCAACTATGATATAAAAATATTACGTTATTCATTAATAATAACTATCGACAGTCATATACAATTTTGGCAAATTGATTTAATTACACGACTTAATAACACAGTTTATAATAATTATCAAGTCCACCTGATTTTTCTGTCGTTAGAAATGATAATTTATTAACAAAATAACTATTGTAGCACTAATTAAAGTAAAATTAAGACAAATTGAAACGGACACGTCAAACTAGTGAAGATGTAGTCATAGCAACTATAGTGTTTAATTTATTTCTTATTATACATACAGTTACAGTAAAATTAATTCCATGAACACTTCCTAAGAATCAATAAAAAATAATTCACATTAAACCAGGGCTTACCAAGATATACTATAAAAGTAATACAATTTTACAGCTATCATATAACTACACATAAATGTCATCTTTACCTGAATATTTAATATTTTTATAAAATACGTAAGATTTATAAAATTTTTGAATACAAAATAAACTCCATGGTTAAAACCACTTTACAACATAACACCCAACAATACCACCTTAAATTTTTATATTACCTCACGATACGAGTCAGTAACCCCAATGATATGATAAATTATCATCAAATTGCCCCACAGTGGTGCATCCACTAAACGTGTATTGACCACTGGCATGAATGTTTTTAATTTATATATCCTCTCCCATCCATCCAATTTCAAAAAGATGTCTTCTCATTCCCATCTTTCTATGTTTACCATTTTCAGAAAAAAAGGGTTGAGCGACTGTAAAACCAGTCATGGAAAAAAAAACAATCCATTAAGGCAGCGATTTCCAACCTGGGAGGCGTGGACTATTGCAAAGGGAGGCGAACAGCCCAAAATATGTATTTATACTTAAAAACGTGTCTTTATTACTATATGAAATGAAGGATGGGGAGGCGCGAAAATATTTTTTTTTTAAAGGGAGGTGCAGTAACATAAAGGTTGGAAAGCACTGCATTAAGGTGCTTCATTTGGAGTCCACGCGCTACACATTCGAAGCAGATATGGATTAAAAAATAAATCTTAGAGTATTTCAATTAAAATCTTCCAGTTTTCATTCAATTGATTTCACAATTTCCAGACAATGTAATACTGTAAAGAAAATGTAATAGAATATTATTTTTTTCATAATTTTTTGTTCCAATCATTTGAACACATCTGCCAATAATAAATCAATTATGTACAACACACATAAATACTTCAATAATTGTGCAGTGCAGAAAAAAACTGCACACAATTTTACTTTTGAATAACAAATCACTGTATCATGTTTAGAACTGTTGATTTCTGGGCACTGCCTGGAAAAACAGTCCTGACAAAATGTCGGACTTCATCACGCGTGAAGAACCTCGCGAGACGCCCGCTTTCCTCTTTCCATGCGTTGGCAATGCTGAACATAGGGCACTGCAATAAGGAAGTAAACTCAACGAGTCTCGTCCAGTGTCGGGATAATTTATCAGCGTCCATGTTTTCCTGATTAAACAAAATAATTTTATTATCTAACGTAACTTAGAGGTTCAATACAAAGCAACAAGGAATCATTCTTTTAGTTCTACATCATTCATTTAACACCATTACATATAATGTAGGAAGTAGTTTCACAAAATTAGGTAACCATCACATGTTATTGGTTCTTAGTACTTCAACGGTCATGTCAGTGATTCTTAATCTTTTCAATGACACAGAGTACTTTCGGTTATAAAAAAATTTATGGCGTACTTAAGTCACAACCATTCGAACACTAACAATTAAGATATGCAAGTATTCCTTTTTTTCCAAATTATACAGATTATTTAAAACTGATATATGAAAACTGAAAAAATGATATATCAACTGTGGTATATTGATTTTGTAATTAATCATAAATTTCTATCAAGCATTGTTCCCCATATATCATAATTTCGCAAATCACCAGTTGAGGACCACAAGGCTATGCGGATGATGGTTCTTAGGATAAAATTATGTGATAAGTATACAATTATTAGAGCAATAGGTACATAAATATTTTAACAGTTATTAAAAATAACTTAAATCTACTCACATCAAATAAAAGCGGCACAGTATCCAATACAGGCTGATAAACGTTTGAAATGGATCTAGCAAGATCTTCTCCAATAGACTTATCTTTTACGGTAAGAACGACATCAACCAACTCTTTCGACAGACAACTGATCAGGTTGGCCATTGTCTTTTCATATGTGTCGGCAGGAAGTATCGGTTTCCATTTACATCCAAGTTTATTCAATTTCTCTAGACAAATTGATATCTTGGTCTCACTTTCAATCCCAAGCGACTCAATGTTAGCAAGATTATTAAGCTCTGTAAAATACAATATAACATGTCATATTATAAAGAAATTCACAATTATGACCAAAAAAGTATGACTTTTATTCATTTGGAGTTATGAAAAGGACACGGCAATCCCCTGCAAAGAACTGGCTGGACAAAATACTACGGATGTCTCCAGAGAACTTCAACTCTCCTTGTTCTTCCAAAAAGTGGGATTCCAACACCCCAGTTCTATCCACAAGGTGTACTCAGAAAGACTAAAAGATACTGACATATAACGGTAGAGATTTTAGATAAGCTGTATACAATTTCCATTATGTTTCACACATAGAGTTAACAGAAATCTTGTTTGGAAAAAATACATCATTACAATATTATAACACACAATATTTAGATTTATTCTTTTAATATTAAGAGAAGCAACTTATCCCAAAATCAAAATCGTATTATTTACTTGGTTACTATTTTTGTAAAATTTTGCAAAGTTGGGGAACCACAGCCTTCAGACCACATTCAGCATTAAATAACCTTTCCATTTTTTATACTTTTTTCAGACAAACTGAGTACATGACTGAGAGTGGTCTCGTCCGAATACAAATCTATCTGAAGGCGACACACGGGACTTGACCAAGCAATCAGACGAGTGAATGGAAACCGTTTCTATTTCCTCAGCCTAGCTAGAGGATACCCCCACGTAATAAACTTAATTAATTTCAAAGAAAATCTAACTTATGAAGTTACGGCATATTTAATGCAGACTTATAATATAAGAAGATTCCACTCCTGTGATGTAGTGGTTAAAAATAATTTTACAGGCCATAGTTGTGCTTTTACTATGAATTTTAAATTACATTTTTAATAAATCAATGTAACCTATATAAAACCCTCACCAGTAAAGAGTAATAACAAATTAACACAAAAATAGTTGATTATACCACTGTTGGAAATGGCTTCTTTCATAGACTGCCTCTGCTTTCGAATAAAGTTGGAGAATTTCACAATTGCTGCTAGTCTCATATTATGGATCTGATCCGACAGCACCAAATTTATATTCGTCGCAAACTCTTTTCGGAAAACTCTGCTCCATGGGTGACCAAGCATGCCGTGGGCCAGGTAAAAGCAGTTGTTGTAAAATAGAGCTGCAAATCAGTTTCAAAGACAATTTTAAGCGACACGTTTCTTCCAGAATGACAGAAACGTCAATGTACTAAATTGTATAGTTATACACTATCAAACAGATGCTTTCAAATAGCTACATATGAATTATGACATATTCAGATATGTACTATTTAGTGATATTATTTCTAGATTTACCACTCTTTTTTTCGACAAGAGGGATAATAAAGTTATTAATTTTATATTGAAAATGAATTTGATACATCGTAAATATCTAATACATATTAAGTTACAATTTGGTAATATGAAAGTCAAAGTTCAGCAACCATGAGTTTCTGACTCATATCTCCTGAATCTTCTAAATCAATTAATTAAAGAACAGTTTAAAAAATGTAGATTAAACTTTTTTGAAAAAGTAAAAATTAGTGTTTATTTCTACAAGAATTATAGAAATGGCTATCAGCCAATTTTTACAATTCTTGCAGACCTAAATTTTATGATACTTTTATATAATTATGATAGGACTCAACCAAGTAAATTCCAATTCAACTAATAAACTTTTTAGAACTAAAATATCTATTATATACCACAATTCCTACATTAAATTTCCTAAATCCGGGTGAAAACCTCAAAAATCTGCAAGGTCTGTACTTATTTTGGCTGTTAATAAAAAATTGAATTTGTATTGATTTTACTAGCATTATCATAACAACTTACCTAAATCTAGTGCGTTTTCATTTAAAACATCTTCATGAAACTTGGGCACCAGCATATAGTAGAGCTCAAAGACATTCCTCACAGCCACAATTACTTTATTGGCCAAGTACGGTGACGACTTTTGGGCTTGATCCAGCTCATCTACGACCAATTGCAAAATTTTCTTGGCACTCAAAGAAATCGAGCATTTCGGTAATAGATATGGAGAATCAGTTATATCTCTCTCTTGATAATCATCCTTTTCTAACATCTTTATTTCGTCAACGCAAAGCACAGGTGATTGTTTTAGGCAGACTTCCACAATATTTTCTTGCAAGTTTGTTTTCATTAAACTTCTAGCTTTGTCTAAAAGTTTCTGACACTTTTTGTCGCATATTAAAATGTGAGCGTTGTTAAAGAATTCTGTCAAAGGCGAGGTCTCTTCATCAGTAAATCTCAACTCGCATAAAAACATACTAAACCTTTTAACTTCTTCTATGATTGAAAGATAAGAATCGACCTGACACTCGTCGGTAGGAATTAAGCTATCCAAACATTTATCTTTCAATATATTAAAAAACTGCTTCCCAGCGATTTGACCAAGAATAGAGAACACAGACCTGTCATCTTCCCATATGCAATCAATGTTCATTTGTACTGTTTCAAAGAACAAAACTAAATTCTTTAAAACATCTCTATAGTCTACGTTACTTTTATCCCGAGCTCTGTATTCAATTTCTAGTGAAATTTTATTCAATTTTTCTGTTACATTTATGTCGCATTTTTTTGTGATCAATACTGGAGCAATAACTTTGACGAAAAAATCTGCAAATATTGCAAGCTCAACATTAATCCTTTTTGAAATCGAAAGCGCATTTAAAATGTCTTGCAAATTTTCCCTGTCACTTATGTTTATTTCAACCAAAATAATGTTGCCTTTATTTGAATCTGCAGTTGACCATTTGAGCCTTTCTCGCCACTGTTCTATAATCTTATACAAACACTGTGCATGTTTCAAAGATATAATATCCTTCATTGAATAAGTAAGATCTGATAAGTCATTATGCGTTACGGGTTGATTAAGAATATTCAAAAGTTTTTCCAAGAGTTCCGAGGCTTCTTTGTATCTTCGCCTCTCGATAAACCTACATGACGCCTCGTATTCAATACAACAATCTCCTAAATCAGATATAGATCTAAACCGACCGCCAGTTACCATAAAATCTTCGTATAAAGTTCTAAAGTTTTTATCTGATGCTGAAATCGTAGTTGCAAATGTATCTACCGTTATTTGCAATTCATCAAGTTCCAATTGCAATTTCGTTTTTCTTCCTTTAAATTTTATATAATCCAAACTTTTCACTGGTAAATAGTCAACATATCTACTGACGAGTATCTCCTTCACGTCGATCGCAAAACTTTTCACACCATCAACAAACAGTGAAGTTCTCCGACTGATGTCTTTGAATTTTATTTTGAGCTCACTTCTGTTGGATTCATCCGCCACCTTGAGAACAGCCGATAAAAGACTCATTGCTTATAATATTTACTACAAAATTATATAAACTACACTACATTTACAAGACAAAAGAGATCATACTTGAGTAACTTGAGAAAATTATGACAGCCAAAACCCATGGTCAAAACAAACAAATTAACGTTGGAAAATTCAAATTCAAATCAAGTTACAAGTGGTACCAACTATATCACTTAAATATAAAGAGGTTTATTGGCAAAATATATATATTTATTCACAAAGGTATGTATGTAATTAGGTACATATTTTTTTCGCATTTATAAAAAAAATGTTTATAGGCTACATAAATATTTTTTAACTGTTACTATAAAAGGGTTAAATATCAATTCCACAAACAATGTAGTATTTAAGATAAATATTATTATCAAATATTTAGAAGGCTTTATGTAGACATATATTATAAAAATATTTGTTTATCCTAATTCTTAGAAAGTAACTTAATTTAAAATCTTTGTATTAATTGTAGATAAGAAATGCAAATTAGGAGATATCGTCTTCGGTGTGATACAGAAAGGAAAACAAGTTTATCGAATAAAAAAATAAAAAAAGATTAGAAATGCAAAATAATCTAGGAATTTTGAAATTGCGTAAAAATGTAAATGAGCCCGGTCATTACCGCCTCCATCCAAAGCCAAGTATAAATAGCATCACGCAATTTACGTTACGAACTCATTCTTAAGCGTAATAGACTGCGCAAAGAATGGAATAAAACAAACCGCGAAGATCACTTTGTCAAACGTGAGATTAACTCTCTCACGGCTAAAATAAAATCCATGGTCAAAAGCCACAAAAGTGCCCTCTGGGAGGACACCCTCACAAGTTGTCGGATATACACCGACGACCCCAGAAATTCACTCTGGGCCCTCGCGAGACGCATAAAAACGTCTTCATCTGTTATCAAGCCAATCAGACCTGACCCAACCAGCGATAAGTTTGTTTATTCCGATCTCGAAAAAGCCAATGCACTCGCCGATGCATTCGTTAAAAATTTTGAAATTCAGTCGGACACGGACATCGCTACGAAAGCGATTGTTCAAAAATCAATAGAATCACTTGCTGCGCAAAACATCAACCCGGATGATGTAAAAATCGTAGAACCGGTAGAGATCGAAAAACTCATCAAAACACTCGTAGTCAAAAAAGCCCCCGGAAGGGACAACATTAACAATACCATTTTAAAACGACTTCCTCAAAAGGGAATCATTTTTATAGCCAAAATTTACACCGCATGTCTTTTACGTGGCTATTTTCCAGTAACGTGGAAAACGGCTCACGTCGTCGCGATTCCAAAACCTAAAAAAGACCACTCACTAGCTGTCAACTACAGACCGATCAGTCTACTCGATTGCCTCAGTAAACTACTCGAGAAAGTGATACTTGAACGCTTTCTTCCCACCCATAACCCTATCCTCCCTGAATCTCAATACGGGTTCAGGAAAGGACTCTCAACCACCCTTCAGCTATCCCGTATCACGGGTCAGATCACCGAAGACTTTTACAGAGGCAGAACCACCGGAATGGTACTGCTCGACCTGGAAAAGGCATTCGACACGGTATGGCACGACGGTCTTGTCCACAAGCTCGTTGCGACCAACACTCCCACCTACATTTCAAAGATCATTCAAAATTACTTGAAAGACCGCACTCTCTACGCAGCGGTAAAGAAAGAGAAATCTTCTCTCCGCACAGCCTCTGCTGGGGTACCTCAGGGTAGCCTCCTGGGACCTAGGCTATTTAACCATTTTATCTATGATCTCCCGCACCCTACGAACTGCTCCGTCGCTTTATACGCAGATGACACAGCAATCACATCCACCCACAAGGATCGAGACGTAGCGTTACGTCGCCTTGAGGCTGGTACGGCCCAGCTGACTGACTTCTTTTGTCGCTGGAGGCTTAAAGTAAACGGCGCAAAAACAGAGGCGATCCTCTTCACACGAAAGCGAGCCAACAAAAATTTTAAAGGAAAAATCACCGTCTGTGGTATTCCTTGCGCATTCAGTCCAGCAGTTAAATACCTCGGGGTATACTTGGACTGTTCCCTCACTTGGTCTACTCATATTGCAGAAGCTAGACGCAAAGCACACGTTGCAATCGGTGCGTTGTACCCAATTTTCAACGCCAGAAGCTACCTTAGCATGGCAAATAAAAAAGCATTATACAATATGGTCATTAAGCCGACCATGTTATACGCCTCCCCTATCTGGTCTGTTGACATTCCTGACAGCAAACTCCTTCTCCTACAGAGGGTCGAAAACAAATGCCTGCGTATAATCTCAGGCTTGAGGAAAAATGCCAGTACACGATACCTGCGTGCCTGGTACAAAGGCCCAGACATCCAAGAGACCCTACGTCTCCACCGTGCCAGCTTTGAGGAGAGACTGAAGCAGGGGCCTCACCTCGCTCCAACTCTCCGAGCTACAAAAATCGCAAATTTTAAAAACCAACTTAAGGTCTCTAAGAAACTTGTCAAGATGATGTCACAATCCTTATTATGCTCCACTTCCCCTTCTCTTACAGGAAATTCTTTCACAGCGGAGTCGAACGAGAAAGTGGCCGACAGCAATGCCGGCCTTCATTTAATCGCCCTAAGAGATAATCTTTAATGTTTGATCGAGCGTGTGTACTCTTGAAAGGGAGTATACGCACTCGATAATACGAGCCAGGCTCGTTTATTCAGCTAGGGACTGGGCATGTCTAAAATAAGAACAGTAAACTCTTCAAGTTTACGTAAACATTACGAGCAATTCTTGGTAAGAATTGAACTTTTTATGATTCAAAGCCAATCATTCTCGTAAGGGGTTTTTTCTTAACTGTTTTCCCCACACAAAGCCTTCAGCTGACAGAATCTTTTAGAAAGTCATTACGTAGCTAGCTTACATGCGGGAAAGGGATATAAAGACTTAGTCTGTACCCACCCTAGCAATAACTTTAGTCAGGAAACTAGGAGTCCGCTTCGCGGACACCACATATAGTTTCAGTAGGAAAATAAAGGTAGGAAAAAAAAAAAAAAAAAAAAATACGTTGTGTCCGGCTTGAGTCTGTCATCGACTAGCGATTTACATAGAGTTTGTATGGAAACCGAGTGATTGATTCTATGTGTCTCCGCATTAAAAGTTTGTTTTCGTTGAATTTAATGTGTTTGAGTTGAAGATTTTTTAACAGTGTATTCTGTGACTACTTAAGCACCATTCTACAGTTAAAAGTTCTTCGAAAACCACCCTACACTTACAAAATGTAATGATTTATATAGACGTATAATTTCTGTTCCTAACTGCTACGGCCGCCATATTTTTGAAAACTGTGTTCCTTGCCAATGCCATATAATTGAATAAATCGTGATATATTGTACATTAAACTTGAATTTTAAGCCATTCAAGGTTGCTCAGTGATTATTATCTTCCGCCAATACAATGATTCATCAAAATACTCGTTTAAAGTAAGTAAATATCGATATTAAGTTGAAATGACATCCACGCCTGGCAAAGATTGTCGTAAATTATAAATTCATAATTAATTTCATCAGTTCATTAAATTACAGCTTAACGAATAAAAGCTTAATTGTCAAATATTTAGTATCATTGATATTTATCAAGATTTGTCGTAATTAATGTTAAAAAAATGTAGAAATGTAATATATTATACGTCCATATTATAGGTTAGATTTTGACAATTAATGTGAAAATCATACATTGAATTCAACTTAAATGCTATTATTTGTAACTGAAGACATATTTTGACATTGTGAATGTGCTTTGTGAGTCATTTTAAAAATATAATTTGCATTACTATAGAGATCATATTTAAAATTCGTTAAAATTTAGTTGACAAATAAAGTTGAAATATACTACGGCATTTCAAATTGAAAACAGAGTGTATGTATTCATTTGAACTTATATTGAAAAACAATATTCCATGAATTAGTTGGCATGACTTGCAATAAGAATTGTTTACCGAAGATAATTAATGTTCCAAAACGTAGAAATTTAATATATTATGCGTCCATATTATAGGTTAAGATTTGCAAATCATACATTGAATTAAATTTAAATGCTATTATTTGTGACTGAAGACATGTTTTGACATTGTGAATGTGCTTTGCGAGTCGTATCAATGATATAATTTGCATTAATATAGGGATTATAATAAAATTTCATTAACATTAAGTTGAAAAATAATGTTGGAATGTACTAAGTACTGGCATTCCAAATTGAAAACAGACTATGTATTCAATTAAACTTATATTGAAAAGCAATATTTCATGAAGTAGTTGGCATGGCTTATTACATGCAATTAGAATTATTTACCGAAGATATAGATATGTTAAATTGTAAAATTATTGTCGTTTAACATATAGTTGCTGCATTTCATGTCGACCAATAATAGCTTTTGTATAGAAATTGATTTTTAACCTAATGTATTTTTCTACGTGATGTTTTCAGATGTCTAGACGGTACTGTGTTCCAGGATGCAATTCAAACTTCAGCTCATCCTTGCTAAGTAACAGTGCAGTCTCAACATTTGCTTTTCCGATGATTGATGTATAATGAAAAGAAAATGGCTTAGAGCAATTTCTCATTAAAATTCGCCTACTACAGTCAATACGGTAGTATGTATCAAACATTTTCATGACAGTGAGGTAACTAGCATATTTATATTAGAGTGTATTAAATGACAAGCTAGCAATAATGTCGACGAACTAGCAAGTATTCATAGTTTCAAGATAACTTCTGTTTTTGTGAGCTAAAATAAATAGTTATATAAATTCTAGTTTGTACTATGACGGAGGAGTCTTTAAAACAAACAACTGTTGAAGTTTCATTTAGCATTGTTTTTATAAAATCGATCAACATTGTCGGCATAGTTAAGGGTTAATGTTTGATAAGCAATGATTTTTTTAACGGGTGTATTAAAGAAACATAAGACAACAAACTAAATTTCAGTATTCCAGTTAAATATTATAAAACCTGTATCAAGATGTAGACAAAGATGAAAAAAATACATTATAAGCTCGACATGCCTGGCTAAATACATTTAATCTTAAACCAAACAAAATTGGTTTCATTCATTATTATAAGCAACTTAGTAAAACTTTGTTGATAAGCTGTTGAAATTAATGAATGCATTTGTCTTTGTACATATTGCGGAAAAATGTCATAATAAAATGAATTTTAATAAAAAGAGTGCCACTTATTTTTCCTTCCCACTCCCTCATTTTTATTTTTAAATAGATATAGTTTCAATTTGGTTTAATTTAACATTGTTAAAATAAATCGTAAGTCGATTTGACATATGTCAAAGGGTAAGTATATATTGTCTATGGTATGATGAGCGGTCTTAATACACTGTTGCCAAGTCGTGCAACATGGCTTGATAAGTATAGGGGGCTATG